>LTAE01000939.1:8899-53302 GCA_001647135.1 Pontederia paniculata | reverse complement strand
TCTATTATTATTATTATTATTATTATTATTATTATTATTATTATTATTATTATTATTATTATTATTATTATTATTATTATTATTATTATTATTATTATATATATATATGTCAGCCGCGACTTTCTCTCAAAAAAAAATAAAACTCTAAACTTTTAGTGTTATTGCATTGAGAAGTCTTAATTGCGGCGATGCTTCCATTGCAATATCTTCTCATCTTATTCTTTCTTGTCTTTAGTTTTTTATAAGTAGTTTTATTTGTCTTATTTCTTATTTTTTTTATCATATTTTTGTGTAGTTTAATACTTTTTCTATCTACTATACACAACTTATGCTTTTCATCTTGTTCTATGTCTTTTAGTCTTAAGTAATTGATAGTCTTTTTTGTTTCATTTTTTTTATCTTTTTGTGTAATTATTCTACTTCTATTTAATATATGTGGTTGGGTCATATTCAATGCATGATTGTTTATCTTTTGATTTTTAAGAAGTAATATGATTCAATCAACTTAAAAATATTCGAAGTACGAAGATTAGTGATATATATATATATGGTAATGGTACAATGTTAAATGTGTTATATTTTTGCTTCAATATTAAATGTTCGATCATATTTTTTTCACAAGGTCTTGCATGCATTTTGTTAAAAAAAATTTGATGAAAATATTTGATTTGTTAAAGTTAACTTTTATTTTTTCTTCTATTAAGTTTATAATAGATAATTATACATTGAACATTTTTTATACAAGTATAATAGTTTTTGGTATAATTCATGAGTATTTGAGTCTTCATATTTTCAAAAAAAAATAGAATAATCGGGATCGGGACTTTCCGATCTAATTCCCGATCCAAATCGGAATCTCCCGAACCCGATCCCGGTTCCAACCGGGTCGGGAATGGGACTAGTTGTCTCTTTCGTAAAAAAAATTGGATCAGTACCGGGATGACTTTATTCCCGGTCCGAACCCAGTTATGCTCACCCCTAACTGTTAGTATTGAACCTTAGGTATTACAACCTTATAGAAGTCCAACAACTTGACGGCCTATCACGGTACGGGTAAATTACACGAACGGTCATCCAACTTTATCATCTATTCCGTTGCGGTCATTAGACTTCAATTTGTAACGCGACGATCATTCAACCTGAAATTTTTCACGCATGATCATTATGATCGATGTTGATATAGATTATTATTATAAGGTTTTTTCTCTTTTCCACATGGCAAGAGAGAGAGAGAAGGGGGCGCAGTTGCCCCCTCCTATCTTCTCCTTCGTCTCCGGCGAGGGAGAAGAGATGGGGCAACTGCTCTTCTCCTTCGTCTCTGGCGAGGGAGAAGAGAGGGGGCAGCTGCCCCCTCCTCTCTTCTCCTTCATCTCCGGCGAGGGAGGAGAGAGGGGCGGCTGTGAGACAGAAAGAGGACTCCTTCAATTTTTTATTTTTTTATTAACTTATTTTTCTAATAAGATAAATTAGTTTAATGAAAATATTATTTATTGCCACGTAAGAGAAAAAAATCTTATAATATTATGAATCGACGTGGCAGAGAGAGAAATTGTTCTTGTGGATGATATAAAGTGCGGTAACCTAGAAACTAGCAGTAGCCGATTAGAATGACTGCGAATGAAAATTATTTTAAGTTGGATGATCGTCCTGTTACAAACTAAAATTTAATATTAAAATTGGAATGCGTAAAAATTCGATAACCATTTACATAATTTATCCATTACGGTACGTGTCAAAGTTAGACACGATCCATGTTGGATTTTAGATATTAAAAAAAGTGGAAGAGCATATTGATATACTTCTACTGAAGCAGAGCTACTAATGATATACACGTGTGATATGAAATCTATTGGCTGCCACGGCAAGAAGCTTCAGGTCTCAGGAGATCCTCTGATGGGTATTCCTTTTTTTTTCTTTTAATTTCTGGTTACTGAAAAATGCTCATCCGGGTTAGAAATCCAGTGTGAAACAAAAATTTGTCATAGTTCCACACGAGTGGTTGCTACTAGATTGAAAAGTGTGGTACAATGACAAGGGGTGCCTCACAATTAATGTTGAACTACGAAACCACAGGGTAATCTGGGCTGGGCATACATCCAGCAAAAGCCAACTACATCGCAGCCGAGATAGTGTACCGAACGCATGTGACATTGGGCTCTGCCTCATTAAGCAAGGACGCATGAACCTCACAATGAGGCTCGTGAGGTGCTCAACGGAGTCTCCATGGATTTATCAAGATCACCATGATGGAAATGGGCCTTCACGTCCGACAAGCAGAGGAGCTGCTGAGGGAATTGGAAAGGGAGTTCTATTTACAGAGGAGGGCAGGAGGTTGGAAGAGATGATCTTGAGACTGGAAGATGAAGGACATTTGCGTCTAGAAGGCTTCCCCATCTTTGAAGGGATGTCATCCTACAGGGAGCAATCCAGATGGCATACTAGGCCTCATTTGCTTATTTCAGCAACGAAACAAAAAGAAAAAAAAAAAGACGTACATAACTATAAACCGCGGTGCATGTAAATCACAACGTAATCCCCCAAACAACTTTGTAACGTGAAGTTCAATGCATTTATTTCACGGTATGTTGTAATCGGAAAAAAGGGAAAAACAACAAATTCCTGGTAATATTTTCAGTTTTCGAAATGAGATTCAATTTATTAGAATACAATAAAAACTGAAGTAGCTTCAGGGGTACACTTGACAAGAGGCATTAAAACACGACCATCGATCATATTATTTTTATAACAAACGCTATTTAATCTTGTCCACGATAATATATATCGGATGAAACCTGGAAAAATCCACTAAAACAATATGATGATCCAAAGATATAGGTCAGATCCTATTTTTAACAGCACCATTAAAATTTGTCCACAAGAACTCATCCATCTTTCATGAAACGTAAAGCAGTCTAGAGAACCTTCAACAGTCTGTCTATAAACGCACAGAAGACAAGCAAGGAAACGCCATCACTATAAAGCAGAATGTGGAGAAAGAGGTTTTGAGAACTATCGCCTCATAAGCTGCCCTCTCTATGTACATTTGAAGCCATGGCAAATCGACAAGATTATAATGAGGATCAGTGCAATGATGATGCCCAACACAATGAGCTTTATCTTCATATTCTGCAACCACATCTTCCTCCTCACTTGTGTCCCTTGCTGCCTAAAATCTTGTGCCTACAGTCCAGAAGCATAACAATTGACTCGATGTTGGATGAAACATTGGAACAGAACGTGAAAATTTTTAGAATGGCCATTAACAAACCTAGTTGCACCATGCTACCAAAAAATGACATGCTGAGAATATAACCAACCTGTGAGCGGAGATTCTCCGTCTTGTCAACAAGAAGCTCAATTTTCTCCCCACGATCTAGAACCTGCAGGAGGATGCAAATAACAAGTCGACCAAGGAATAACAGTTATCATCTGACCAAGAAGAAAATAGTTATGTGGAGAAACAACTTGATCCTATTGAGGTTATACCTTCTCAATGTTTTCCATCATGACGCCTTTGACTTCTGAAACCTGAGCTTTCACTTTTGCTATTTTGCTTATCTCGTCAGGATGGTCCACACAGTACTGCATGTGCTCTTTCAACTTTGACCTGAAATATTTCAAATTCAAATATTTGAAACATATCCAAGGGGAAGCAGATAGTAAAAAGTGGCATAGCAGAAGTGTTTGTATAATACCTGAATTCTTTGTTGAGGCTATTAGCAGCAGCAGTTGCAGCTTTACCTCCCCCATATTTTTTTTTGAAGTCCTCCTTAATCCTATCCAAGAAAGCAATTGGAATCTGTCTGCCAGATGACTCAACTGCCACCACACAGTATGCTACAAGACAACAAGGCAGAATATGTTGGCACTGAAAAATAGTTGATCTTATTTATCAACATGCACAAATGTATAAAGGAATCAATATTCTTGGCCCTAAAGCAAAGAAAACCAATATA
Organism: Pontederia paniculata; assembly: GCA_001647135.1. Classification (NCBI taxonomy): domain Eukaryota; kingdom Viridiplantae; phylum Streptophyta; class Magnoliopsida; order Commelinales; family Pontederiaceae; genus Pontederia; species Pontederia paniculata. The sequence goes on along the minus strand of LTAE01000939.1, from coordinate 49,346 downwards.
ATTTTCCGTTCATTGCTTAAAGAGGAATAAATCTTGGAGGTCAAATTTTAGTACATAAAGGCATAGAAAAAGTGGCTGAAATTTTTAAATAGAAAATGATGCTGCCAGATTAACCTGCATAAACCTAGCTTTCTGGAAGAAGCCATGAATCTCCTTGCAGAGGTGGCACTGTTGAAACAAACAACAGTCAACTGACAAGAGAGCCAGTATTAAAATATTAGGTCATTTACCCATGCATTTAAAATAATATCTATAACTATAGAGGCGATCTATCTACAACTATGGAGGTCATGTCCATTATCATCATCATCTTACAACATTAAATTTCCAGATTCTTTTAATTATACCAGTTCAAGATTATTAGAGTTGGCTAGCAAAGAATTACTCTCACATTCTTAAATAGACCAAAGACAAAAGGCACCTGCCCAGACCTAACAGGAAACTTTTATCCCAAAACACTCATTTTCTCCTATAACAGGAAGTCAACACACAGGATATAGTACATAAATATCCAAACGGACCAGAGAAATCATGGCACATTGAGATTGCAATGACTTGGATGAAAACACTAAACAATTCACAATGCAACCTCGTCAAACAACAACAACAACAACAACAAAGCCTTATCCCACTAGGTGGGGTCGGCTACATGGATCATACGACGCCATTGCGCTCTATCAGTAACCAAATTTTTTGGTATATTATTCGTTAATAGATCTCGTTCTATTAGCTCGTCAAGTGTTCGCTTTGGTCTCCCTCTCCCTCTTTTAATCGGACTCCAGATTGTTTGCTCTACCCTCCTTACTGGCGCATCTAATGGCCTTCTCTGGACATGACCGAACCACCTCAAACGATTTTCTACCAGCTTCTCGCTAATAGGTGCCACTCCGACTCGTTTACGTATATGGTCATTCCTAATCTTATCCTTTCTAGTATGACCACACATCCATCTCAACATCCTCATTTCAGCTACCCCCACTTTATGTTCATGTTGTCCCTTCATAGCCCAACATTCACTACCATATAACACTGCTGGTCTTATAGCAGTGCGGTAGAATTTCCCTTTAACCTTATGGGGTACTTTCCTATCACAAAGGACTCCAGTAGCCTTCCTCCACTTACACCAACCAGCTTGAATTCTATGGTTAACATCATCATCAATCTCCCCATCTTGTCTTATAATTGATCCCAAATATTTAAACTTTGTCACTTGAGAAATTATATCATCTCCTAACCTAACTTCCGAATCGCCTCTAAATTGTCTATTCGTGAAATTGCAATGCATATACTCTGTCTTATTCCTACTTAAACGGAAACCCTTTGACTCCAACGTGTTTCTCCATATTTCCAATTTTGCATTAATCTCATCTTTTGAGTCCGCTAAAAGTACGATATCATCAGCAAAGAGCATGCACTTAGGTACCTCATCTATGATACTCTCGGTTAGAGCATCCACAACTAAGTTAAACAAATATGGGCTTAAGGATGATCCTTGGTGTAGGCCAATTCTTATAGGAAATGCTTTCGTCTCTCCTCCTGGTGTCCTAACCTTAGTCAATGCCCCATCGTACATATCTTGTATAATCTTAATATATGCAACACCCACTCTTTTCTTTTGCAAGGCTTTCCAGAGTACCTCTCTTGGTACACGATCATACGCCTTTTCTAAATCAACGAAAATCATATGTAAATCTCTTTTCTAAATCATATGCAACCTCGTCAAACATCATTATATATTACAGACCATATTCTTTTCACATTTTTATTTTTGGAAAAGAAAAAAGTGACTGTCGATTTGGACAAATCATCCAAATTTTCTCATACGAAAATTATTACAAAACGCAACCCTTGTCATATACATATTCTCCAAAACTACTCCTTCCACAAATGCATTGTCATCAGTGTAGGAAATAGATAGAAGCATTACATAATTATCTACTAAAGTAATAATGACCCACAATTCTTTGGGATTCACCCCTCACAAAAATCCCTTGGGTTCAAGGTTTGAGTTTTGACGTCCTCTTGTCACCCACCTCTTATTGGACATTGTGGAAAATAGTTTCTTATTGGTTTCAATATCAGATTCCGACATGAAAACTTGGGCAACAATGGAAGATACATACTTGATCAATAAAGAAGTTCTTTCTATAACGTTGCTCTATATGATGGATATCTAAGAGAATTATCTAACTACAACTTAAAAAAAAAAATCTAACTACAACTTATCATTTCCTCTATTTTCCAATATCAACATTTTAGAACAAGGATAATAGAAAAAAAAACTCTGGTGATTATTATTATTTCCACTTACCCCTTGATTGCACAATGGCATGGATAGATAGGTTTGGTTTCTAGAATCCCCAAGTTGAATGCGAAACTGTGCAATAAGGTCCATGAATTCAAATTTTAAGAATTGCAGTAAAAAAATCTGAGATGTGACTTAACTTATGGGGATCGAGGGGCACCTATACTAAATTAACAAAGAAAGGCAGAACCTAAGTCAGATATGAGCACAATGAAATGTGAAAAAGACCAATGAATTTTACCAATTGTTGAAGAATCCAACTTTCTCAATGCTTGCAAAAATAGAGATCCAAAACTTGTCAATTAAGGTGTTGATCAACATTCTTTTTTAATAAATAATCAGGATTCTCTGAAACAACAGAGTTTGAATGTTTCGGCGGCTTCCGCAAGCTTATCACAAATACATCTATCCCAATTTCCAACCCCATTTAACCAGTCTGCGCTCATCCAGGATCAGGCAAAATCTTTCGGTTCTTCTAAATGAGATCTCTTCATTAAGATCTCAAGACCCGCAGCGACGAGACCAACAAGACAAAAAAGAAAAGAAAGAAAGAAAGAAAGAAAAGAAGGGGGACCTCAACACCATGAAAATGCGGATTGAACTGGAAAGAAATACGAAACAGGAAAGAGAAACAAAATAAAAATAAAGAACAAAGGAGAGGATACCCAACTGTAGCCGTCGTCGACAAGGTAGTTGAAGGTGTGGCCATCGCAGTTGTAGGTGAACTTGTTGTTGGAGGCGGGAAGCTTCTGCAGGCACTGGGCGGCGATGGTGGTGAAGTTGCCGCTGAACTCCGTGTACTCCGCCAGGATCACCGTTCCCCGGGCGACGAAACTATAGATCAAGCTCTGCTGCCCCATCTCCTCCTCCACCAGGAGGTGGTAATAACCAGAAGAAATCCTAACCCTAATCCCTAGATTTTCAGGAGAAGGGGAGAGAGAAGGTAGAAAAAAGGAAAATGAAGAAAGGATCGGAATGGTTGGTTTGTAGAGGAAAAGTGAAAGAGCGAAAGGAAAGGAGACGATGGGATTTGTTATTATTAGACATGTTAGGTGGTCGAATTGCTTTTATTATTATTATTATTATTATTATTATTATTATTATTATTATTATTATTATTATTATTATTATTATTATTATTAAAGATGGAATGTATTCAAATTATTGGGCTATTGGTGCTGGTTTCAACTAAAATGGAATCTCGTTTCATTAATGAAAAATAATTAAAGTTCAGTTAATTAGTTTTTAGCATTACCAACAAAACAAAACAAAAAAATCCTTGAATGATAAACTAATAATGGCACAAGTCCGGTTGTTTAATTTATATTATTATGGTAAAGCCCGGACCTGGAGGTTTAAAAAAAGAAACAAAAAAGGTTTAGTTCTCTTAATTAACTCTTTCCAAATATCTAAACTTCTCTCGAATATGTACTCGACACATTATTTTCTTTCACTTTTTTTTTCTTCCACAATTGTCAATGTCTCCCGCTCAATCTTTCTCGATGTCTCCGTGAGTGAATTAGAAACAACGACAAGGATGATTCCATGACGAAAAAGGAACAAGTTGATCGATCGTAAAAACACAAATTATTGAAAATAATATTTTCATAAACACAATTCTTCATCTGACATAATATCCTTTTACTCATATATCACATGACTTTTAATCAATTATTTGGTCAATGTGTGATGAACAAATCATTACATAAGTCAATATTATAATCATAAGCAGGACATATATCATATTCAAGTCATCATTGCACTAAAATCTATTCGTTTATTTTTATCAACTGCAAGACCAATAGCAAGAAAGACAATTATCTCATAAGCGATAAATATCAAGAAAGTCATAAGGCAAACTTTTGATTATTAAATGACAACAAACAAAATAAAATCTAGGATGAACATATTGTTATTGATATTGAAGCCTAATGTTATTATCGTTGCTAAAGTCAATGATATAATGACTTAATTGATATTATTTTTTTCAAAAAAATTGATAATATTAGATTGATGCATACAGATTTTGTCATGTCATTATTTATCATTGTTATTGATGCATATAAAGTATGATGTGCCGAATATTGTATTAGGTGTAGATTCCATTATTATGTTTAAAATAATTAAATGTCAAAGGATCCTAACGGATGGCAAAATTGTTATGACTTACATATTGGGTGCAAATTCATTGGATAAATTTTCTCTATACGTATCTTACAGGTGATTAATCGTATCGAGGATCAATTCATAGACTAACTGATGATTGATCTCATGACGGATGGATCTTGCAAACGTAGGAAAAATCATATATACAAACATAATAGACGAAAATTATAATTGATTAATCTATTTTCATTTTCTTTATCTCTTTATCTTCTCGTTGCTTTACTTCTAATTATTCAGTTACAAAAATCTCAATTTCATTGTGATGAAACAATGTTCATTCTTTTATGTTCCAAAGGTTTCTTGTCCAATTCGATTTTCTCTCTAGTGTCATTAAGACTAGCTAGGCCTCAAGAATCTGTTAAACAATAATCCCAAAGAGATTGATAATTATTTCCGAAGGAACTTAATTAAATAATTATTTCCGAATGAATCCAATTGAATCAGAAGGGACTCGTTTATAGGTTGTTCACGAAGGAACCCATAAACAATTGTTCCTAAAAGAACTCAGTTACCCCATAGCTGAGGTCCAATTCAACGAGAATCGAATCATGTCTTTCATGGACAAATTCAATCACATGTAATACCCATTTGAAACCCTATTGGCCATATTTATTTTTAGGTTATGATTCAACATCAATTAATCATTCAATCAATAGCATAAAACAATTATAATTTGTTTCTAAAGATGGAAACACGACTCATGTTCACGATAAACACGATATGTTTTCTGAAGATATATGTATCAAACATTATCCGAACACGACCCGTGTTAGGATGACACACGGTTTGTGTTGTTCACTTTTTATTGTCATGTCGAAACATGGTCCAGGTCTAGGGTGATCCGACCTTCGTTTATTCTAAACACAGGCTGTATTGTGGCAACATGATCTGCATCTAACTCATTTTGGTTCAATCCTGACGCGATCGGTTCAAGGTAACTCGGCCCGCATCCCAGTTCATTATTGAATCGCTTAATCAACGTAGTCCGCTTCTGGACAACATGACCCATTATTAGGGTTATAGTTTGTGTGTGCCGCCATCATCCCGAGGAACACAGATCGCGTCTAGAAAGCACATGACGCATTTCTTGAGAGTTGATTTTTCTCCTTCTTATGCTCCAACATTGTTGATGAATGCGGCTCGTGTCAAGGTGTGATGCCGTCCATGTTCTATCTCCGATATGGCAGTGATGTGGTGGTGTCATCCTCACTTCGTCGAACACGATCCATGTCAAGGGGAGACGCAATTTGTGTTTTCCTACTCTGTTGTGGTCCTAGGGACAGGACCCGCATCTTAAAGATGCGTTCATACACGAGAGCGAACATAGTTTGTGTCCTTCAAGATGTGACCCCTATCTGGCCTTCATGCTGATGTTGATTCCGTCTTCATCCATAGTTGATTACTAATTAACTCCTAACTATAATTATATTACCATGCAGAACCGAAAATCATAACAAAATCTCATGAAATCCACTATACCATCTTATACATATGATAAATTCTATATTTGGTCCTCCTAATTACATGAAATGGACAATGATCAATTTTTCTTTTACTTATCACTTGCCCTAAATTGTCCTTCTGCTCGTCCTCTGCGGTGATCCTTCTTATTTCTTGTCGTTGTTGTTGATCCTCGACAATCCCCTTCTAATCCATCGGACTGGAGGGAGGGAGGGAGGGAGAATAATGTGTAAATTATATTTTTTCCATGGATTTGATCTTTTATATTGCATATTATACCTCTTTTTATGACTTCTTCACATCTTGCAATTCCCTACCTCATATCTACTATTTTTCATAGCTTGAAGAGTTTTTAGCACGATTCTAGTGATCTTGTGGTTGTCTGATTAAAGAATAATTTCACACTCTGAATGCCCTTCTGCTAGGATGATTCACACCTTGACAGACACCAAACAAAACTAGAAACAAATAAAAAAGGCAACAACCTTTTAAGAGGCAACAACTTTTTCAAAAAAAAGATTCTCCCAGCTGTCATTGTTTTGTCCTTGAAAAGGAAGGTAGGATAAGTGTCATCTAATTACAAGGAAACCCTATAAGTATAAAAGAGGAAAATGACAATTGAAAGGGGGGTTCACAACCGACCGAGAGGAGAGGTGGCAGCCATTTTTCTGCATCATTTTTCCTGCAACTCTGAGGCCTTCATCGAGGAGAGATCTAGAGCTAAGCCACGTGTGGGTTGATTTTTGGATTGCAACGAGAGAGGAAGAAGGAGATAGCCGACACTTGAGTATTTGGTTTTTTTTCAACTTTTTGCATTTCCTGAAATGGATTTGAACCTTTATGATTTTGCGATATTTGTAATGAATATGATCGGCTAAATTTTTTAGCCCGGACGTAAGAGTGTAGAGAACTTTATCTTGCTGATTTGAATGCATTTTTGTGAACTATTTTCATTTATTTCCATCTACTTTGCGAGTGTGTTGAATCATCTTTGATATTTTTATTATGTCGATTTTCGAAATTTCTTGACTCGTGTTCTGCATTGAATGTTAAGGTGGTGACCCATAGCAAATCCGAGAGGACGGGAAATGTTGCTAGGTATTACTGTGATATTTCGAGAGGAGAGTAGGATCTCAAAGAGTTATCAGCAACGCTTCTCACATTTTATTAGGGTTGTAGACCGAGAGGCTGCATCTCATTGTTGATTACAGGCCCATGGGCAACCGAGAGGCTTCCAATCGATGTTCTTCGAGCGGATTTGGTGGGGATCATTTAGGCATCGAGAGTTGTCCAAGCATTCCCTAGGGATTTATGTTGTAAAGGCTTGATCTACGAGAGTGGACAGACCTAATACTCATTTATCATGGCTATTGTTCATTTAGTTTATTCGGTTCAGTAACAAGATTAATTTTAAAACATCTCTTGTGTCCGGGCATTTATATTTCATTGATAACTAGTTTCTTCTTCCTCTACATTTGAATTTCTTGCTTGTTTTAAACCTTGAAAATCTCAAAAGTATATTCTTCTATTTCCCTTTTAGATTTTAGCTTTAGTACATTCATTTCTAAAACAAACATATTCCTTTTCACGATTTGTTTTTGTGTAAAATCGAACAGTCAAGTGGTGAATTTCTCTTTTCCTTGTGGATTCGACCCTAAAATACTACAAGGAAGGTTGTGCGCTTGTAGCTAGAGTGAATGTTTGAGAAATATTTTAAAACTTGTTGATTTCATTGAACTATTTTGGTTGCCCCAGCTCCAGAAATTCACACCATGAAAGTCTGGAACCAGGTCTATTTTCACACATCATCACAACACTCATCAATTTTTTTACGCCGTTGTCAGGGATCTTGATTTATCACATTTGACTCTTTATTTGAAGTTGAAATGAATCCTTCATTTCCATTATTTATACCCACGTATCATTGTTGTTAATCTGCCCTTTTTCTTTCGTTTTGATTATTTTTCCCTTTTTGTAATTAATTTTCTTTGTTTTCCATAGTTTTAGTTATCCTTTATTTCTACTGATACTGCACTTAACCCTACTTTGTATGCCAAGTTCAAGTAGTGCAGAAGACGAACTGGTGTAGTTTGACCTCGAGATACAAATGAACTTCAGAATTCGAAGAAGAAATCAAGAAATATGAGAAGAAGCAAGGATTGCCTAGCAGAACATCGAAATGGCAAATCCATATGCAAATAGACCACTACAAGAGTTCTATACTCCCACAATTGTTGGTCTGAATTCAGGAATAGCTCGGTCTGCGGTGAATGAAAACAACTTTTAGCTGAACCCTACATTATTGTTGTCCTAGGACACAACCAGTTTGGAGGATTGCCAACTGAAGATCCTAAACAACACCTCACTACATTGCTGGAAATATGTGACACTTTCAAGTATAATTATGTGACTAACGATGCCATCAGGTGAGATTGTTTCCATTTTCTCTTCGAGACCGGCAAAGTCATGACTCAGGTTAATTTAATCAGTAACTATAAGCACATGGGATGAGTTGGTAGCTGCATTTTTGTCAAGATTATTTCCTCCCAAAAGATTGTAGGAATGAGGAACCAAATTACCTCATTTCTACAATGGGAACATGAGAACATTTATGAATCCTAGGAGAGGTTCAAGGATATGCTCAAGAGCTGCCCCCACCATGGAGTTTAGAAGTGGATGATTGTCCAAACATTATACAATGGGCTCACACATGAAAGTAAGATCTCCTTGGATTTGATAGTTGGTGGCAAGTTCATGGCAAAGAATACTGAGAATGGATATAGCCTAATTAAAGAAGTCACCCTCAACCACCACAACTAGATGTAGGATACGGCCAACCGGCAGAAACCCCAATCCAACATTATACTAGGCATTGACTATTGGGACCAGTTCACAGCAAAAGTCGAGGGCATAGTCCAAAGAGCTATAGTAACAAAGAGTTTAACTCAGAACACTCCTTCAAGTCTAGGTGTATTCTCTGCTGAAGCTACCCCTGGAAAGAGTGCAGCCGCCCTCACCTGATGTGATAAGTGTGGATCTCCTGACAAGATGACAATGAATTGCCAATCTCAAGGATTCAATGTTCAAGAAATTAATGAAGAGCAGATGAATGTCTTAATATTTATGGACAAAATCAACAAATGGGGAACCAGAATCTACAATCTTATAGCCAAAACCTCCCATGGATCAAAACATACCCGAACATGTCCTACAGGAATCAACACCACCACGAGCCACCACCCTAAAATTACAATTATAGGACAAGCTCACAGTTGGCCCCAACTCAGACCAATTCACATAAATACCTGGCACTACCTCCTTCCCAACAACAGCAGCAGATGGCCCCAGCTTCCGAGGAGTCCAACTTGGAGATTTTGATGGAAATTTTGATGAGTCAACAAGAGCAACAAAATGAAGCTATGAAGCAACAAAATGAGGCTATGAAGCAATTGTTTATAATGGTAGAAGGGTTGACTGCTCACGACAACTTAACAAACCAGCATGTTTTCAAGGCCACCTGAAATGTTTCCTGGACATCCTGAGATAAATCCTAAGGAACCCTTAGGAGTGGGAAGCAATTAGAAGAGCTAAACAAGTCTGAAAAGGACAAGAGGCAAGCGGAGGCAACCTCCCTACCTAATGATGGATCAGCAGTACCCCTCCTACCACTTGGAAAAACCACTACTCCACCTACCCTCAGCGAAAAACTCAAAAAAAGTCTAGCTATAGATCCAGTCACATAGCCATTCACTCATAGATTGGTTAAAGCCCACAATGACCAACAATTTACAAGGTTCATGGAGGTATTGAAGAACCTTTGTTGAAGCAATGCAGCAAATCCCCTCATATTCCAAAATTCTAAAGGATATCTTGTTGAAGAAGAGAAGTATTGATGTGCACGGGATCATTGCTCTAACTAAGGAAGCCAGCGCAGTGATTCAGAACAAGTTACCACCCAAGCTTAAAGATCCTATAAGTTTTTCAATCCCTTGTGGGATAGGGAATTTAGAAGTCAATAAAGTTATGTGCAACCTGAGGGCAAGTGTGAGTCTGATACTCCTATCTTTATGCAAGCAGTTGAATTGTTGGGGACTTGAAGCCGACCAACATGACCCTATAGTTGGCTGACAGATCAGTAAAATATCCCATGGCATCCTTGAGGATATATCTATTAGAGTGGGAAAGTTCTACATCCCGACATATTTTGTAGTACTAGATATTGAGGAGGACTTGAACACACCACTAATATTGGGAAGGCCATTTTTAGCTACAGCTGGGGCAGTGATTAATGTTAAAAATGGAAAATTATCTTTTCAGCTAGGGAAAGACAAGATTGAGTTTAATCTAGCACAATCGATGAAGGCTCCATCATGATAGTGTCTTCGAATCTGATGGGCCTTGGAGGAAGCAATTCAAGATGTATCTGCGGTTATCCAAGTTGAAGGCCTGAATTACCCATTGTAGAGTACAAAAGTTGGAGTTCCTAAAACCCTGGAATAAGCGACTACATGGACTTGCTGATTGGCAGCAGCCAACAATTGTTAGGGTGTGACGACAATACTAGCATCCCGACTTAGACCAGCTCCATTACTCAGGAAGTTTTTACAGAGATAGCATCACTCTCGGTTGAGGAACCCATGACAGCACCCCAAGTAGAGATGAAACCTCTTCCCTCTACCCTAAGGTATGAATTTCTTGGGTCCAATATGTGATTCCACATATCATGTAATTGTAAGTTCGGCCCTAAATCTTGATCAAACTGACCAACCGCTAAGGATACTTAAAAAGTATAGAAAAGCTATAGGTTACAACATGAGTGATATTACTGGTCTGAGTTCGTCCTTATGTATGCATGGAATACCATTAGAGGACAACACTAGGCTAACCATTAAGGGGTAAAGAAGGTTGAACCTTAACCTTCAAAGTTGTGAAAAAGGAAATCATGAAGATTTTAGATTCTGGTTTAATTTACCATATATCCAATAGTTCTTGGGTAAGCCCCATCCAAGTTGTTCCCAAGAAGGGAGGCGTGACTGTGATTGAAAATGACAAGGGTGAGAGCATCCCCACCAGCACCACTATCGTCTGGAGGATGTGTGTCGATTTAAGGAAATTGAACAAAGTTACTAGGAAAGACCACTTCCCCCTACCTTTTATTGTTCAGATGCCAGAGAGGTTGGTGAGACATAAGTGTTTTTGCTATTTAGACGTTTTTTCTGGTTTTTTACAAATACACATCCACCTAGCCGATTAGGAGAAAACTACCTTCACTTGCTTCTATGGCAAATTTGCCTACAGAAAGATGCCCTTTTGCCTTTATAATGCACCCGCTACCTTCTAGAAGTGTATGACAAAATTTTTTTCTGATTTTATTGAAAATATTATGGAGGTATTCATGAATGATTTTTCTGTATATGGCTCCTCCTTTTCTTGTTGTCTAACAAATTTGGAACAAGTATTGGTAATGCACGCTAATTATGCAAAAAATATCGCTAGCAAGTGCACTAGTCGTAAACAAGAACCTTATGGATTAAAGATGAATTTTTAACAAAAAATGAAGAAAAGGAAAGAGAAGAAAAGAGTACGATAACAAGAACCTTATGGATTAGGATGATGCAAAATGAATAGGGACAAACCCAAGTTCAACTAATTTTTATTTTAACTCAAATTCTTATAAGGATTAGGATCTACCTAAAGTTTTATGTCCTCTCTAAGATGCATCAACTATCTCAACTCCGAAAAGATTCTACTATTCCTCTTCAAGATGTCAATCTAATCTATCAATAATTTGAGATGCATTAAAATGTATTTCCTAAACTATGGTTAGTCCCTCTCTAGGGTGTCAATCTCATAGACCGGGCACTACCTCCTTCCCAACAATAGCAGCATATGGCCCCAGCTTCCAAGGAGTCCAACTTGGAGATTTTGATGGAAAATTTGATGAGTCAACAAGAACAACAAAATGAAGCTATGAGGCAACAAAATGAGGCCATGAACCAATTGTTTATAAAGGAAGAAGGGTTGACTGCTCATAACAAAATTCTGAAAAATCAGATAGCTCAACAGACCAGCATGTCTTCAAGGCTACCTGAAATGTTTCCTGGACAACCTGAGACAAATCCTAAGGAACAATGCCAAGTTTTTACCATTAGGAGTGGGAAGCAATAGAAGAGCTAAAGAAGTCTGAAAAGGACAAGAGGCAAGCAGAGGCAATCTCCCTACCTAATGATGAATCAACAGTACCCCTCCTACCACTTGGACAAACTACTACTCCACCTACCCTCAGCGATAAAACTCAAAAAAAGTCTACCTGTAGATCCAGTCACATAACCATTCACTCATAGATTGGTTAAAGCCCACAATGACTAGGAATTTATAAGGTTCATGGAGGTATTGAAGAAACTACACATTAACATACCCTTTGTTGAAGCACTGCAGCAAATCCCCTCATTCCAAAATTCTAAAGGATATCTTCTTGAAGAAGAGAAGTATTGATGTGCACGAGATCATTGCTCTAACTAAGGAAGCCAGCGCAGTGATTCAGAACAAGTTACCGCCCAAGCTTAAAGATCCTATAAGCTTTTCAATCCCTTGTGAGATAGGGAATTTACAAGTCAATAGAGCTATGTGCAACTTGAGGGCAAGTGTCAGTCTGATACCCCTATCTTTATGCAAGCAGTTGAATGTTGGGGACTTGAAGCCGACCAACATGACCCTATAGTTGGCTGACAGATCAGTAAAATATCCCATGGCATCCTAGAGGATATGTCTATTAGAGTGGGAAATTTCTACATCCCGGCATATTTTGTAGTACCAGATATTGAGGAGGACTTGAACACACCACTAATATTGGGAAGGCCATTTTTAGCTACAACTGGGGCAGTGATTGATGTTAAAAATGGAAAATTATCTTTTCGGCCGGGAAAAGACAAGATTGAGTTTAATTTAGCACAATCGATGAAGGCTCCATCATGATAGTGTCTTCGAATCTGATGGGGTCTTGGAGGAAGCAATTCAAGAGGTATCTGCGGTTATCCAAGTTGAAGGCCTGAATTACCCATTGCAGAGTACAAAAGTTGGAGTTCCTAAAACCCCTGGAATAAGCGACTGCATGGACTTGGTGATTGGCAGCAGCCAATAATTGTTAGGGTGTGACGATGATACTAGCATCCCGACTTAGACCAGCTCCATTACTCGGGAAATTTTTACTGAGATAGCAGCACTCTCGGTTGAGGAACCCATGACTGCTCCCCAGGTACAGATGAAACATCTTCCCTCTACCCTAAGGTATGAATTTCTTGGGTCCAATATGTGATTCAACATATCCTGTAATTGTAAGTTCGGCCCTAAATCTTGATCAAACCGACCAGCCGCTAAGGATACTTAAAAAAGTATAGAAAAGCTATAGGTTACTCCATGAGTGATATCACTGGCCTGAGTTCGTCCTTATGTATGCATGGAATACCATTATAGGACACTAGGCTAATCATTGAGGGTAAAGAAGGTCGAACCTTAACCTTCAAGAAGTTGTGACAAAGAAAACCATGAAGCTTTTAGATTTTGTCTTAATTTACCATATATCCGATAGTTCTTGGGTTAGCCCCATCCAGGTTGATCCCAAGAAGGTAGGTGTGACTGTGATTGAAAATGACAAGGGTGAGAGCATCCCGACCATGATCACTATTGTCTGGAGGATGTGTGTCGATTTCAGGAAAATGAACAAAGTTACTAGGAAAGACCACTTTCCCGTACCTTTTATTGCTCAAATGCTAGAGAGGTTGGTGAGACATAAGTGTTTTTGCTATTTAGACGGTTTTTCTGGTTTCTTACAAATACACATCCACCTAGCCGATTAGGAGAAAACTACCTTCACTTGCTTCTATGGCAAATTTGCCTACAGAAAGATGCCCTTTTGTTTTTATAATGCACCCGCTATCTTCCAAAAGTGTATGACAACATTATTTTCTAATTTCATTGAAAATATTATGGAGGTATGCATGAATGATTTTTCTGTATATGGCTCCTCCTTTTCTTGTTGTCTAATAGATTTGGAACAAGTATTGCTGATGCATGCTAATTATGCAAAAAATATCACAAGCAAGTGCACTAGTCGTATCAAGTAATAGTTGGATAACGAGTTGAGTTATCGATCACACGAGGACTAAAATTAACTCTATCTATCTAATCTCAACAACTAATGAGAGAAAACAAATTTGTGATAAAGATGAATTTTTAACAAAAAATGAAGAAAAGGAAAGAGAAGAAAAGAGTACGATAACAAGAACCTTATGGATTAGGATGATGCAAAATGAATAGGGACAAACCCAAGTTCAACTAATTTTTATTTCAACTCAAATTCTTATAAGGATTAAGATCTACCTAAAGTTTTATGTCCTCTCTAAGATGCATCAACTATCTCAACTCCAAATAGATTCTACTATTCCTCTTCAAGATGTCAATCTAATCTATCAATAATTTGAGATGCATTAAAATGTATTTCCTAAACTATNGAAAATATTATGGAGGTATGCATGAATGATTTTTCTGTATATGGCTCCTCCTTTTCTTGTTGTCTAATAGATTTGGAACAAGTATTGCTGATGCATGCTAATTATGCAAAAAATATCACAAGCAAGTGCACTAGTCGTATCAAGTAATAGTTGGATAACGAGTTGAGTTATCGATCACACGAGGACTAAAATTAACTCTATCTATCTAATCTCAACAACTAATGAGAGAAAACAAATTTGTGATAAAGATGAATTTTTAACAAAAAATGAAGAAAAGGAAAGAGAAGAAAAGAGTACGATAACAAGAACCTTATGGATTAGGATGATGCAAAATGAATAGGGACAAACCCAAGTTCAACTAATTTTTATTTCAACTCAAATTCTTATAAGGATTAAGATCTACCTAAAGTTTTATGTCCTCTCTAAGATGCATCAACTATCTCAACTCCAAATAGATTCTACTATTCCTCTTCAAGATGTCAATCTAATCTATCAATAATTTGAGATGCATTAAAATGTATTTCCTAAACTATTGTTATACCCTCTCTAGGGTGCCAATCTCATAGACCTGGCACTACCTCCTTCCCAACAACAGAAGCATATGGCCCCAGCTTCCAAGGAGGCCAACTTGGAGATTTTGATGGAAAATTTGATGAGTAAAAAAGAACAACAAAATGAAGCTATGAAGCAACAAAATGAGACCATGAAGCAATTGTTTATAAAGGTAGAAGAGTTGATTGCTCATAACAAAATTCTGAAAAATTAGATAGCTCAATAGACCAACATGTTTTCAAGGCCACCTGAAATGTTTCCTGGACAACCTGAGACAAATCCTAAGGAACAATGCCAAATTTTTACCCTTAGGAGTGCGAAGCAATTAGAAAAGCTAAAGAAGTCTGAAAAGGACAAGAGGCAAGCGGAGGCAACCTCCCTACCTAATGATGGATCAACAGTACCCCTCCTACCACTTGGACAAACTACTACTCCACCTACCCTCGGCGAAAAAACTCAAAAAAAGTCTACCTGTAGATCCAGTCACATAGCCATTCACTCATAGATTGGTTAAAGCTCACAATGACCAGCAATTTATAAGGTTCATGGAGGTATTGAAGAAACTACACATAAACATACCGTTTGTTGAAGCACTACAACAAATCCCTTCATATTCCAAAATTCTAAAGGATATCTTGTTGAAGAAGAGAAGTATTGATGTGCACAAGATCATTGCTCTAACTAAGGAAGCCAGCGCAGTGATTCAGAACAAGTTACCACCCAAGCTTAGAGATCCTATAAGCTTTTTAATCCATTGTGAGATAGGGAATTTACAAGTCAATAGAGTTATGTGAAACCTAAGGGCAAGTGTCAGTCTGATACCCCTATCTTTATGCAAGCAGTTGAATGTTCGGGACTTGAAGCCGACCAACATAACCCTATAGTTGGCTGACAGATCAGTAAAATATCCCATGGCATCCTAGAGGATATATCTATTAGAGTGGGAAAGTTCTACATCCCGGCATATTTTGTAGTACTAGATATTGAGGAAGACTTGAACACACCACTAATATTGGGAAGGCTATCTACAGCTGGGGCTGTGATTAATGTCAAAAATGGTAAATTATCTTTTCAGTCAGGGAAAGACAAGATTGAGTTTAATTTAGCACAATCGATGAAGGCTCCATCATGAGAGTGTCTTCGAATCTGGTGGGGTCTTGGAGGAAGCAATTCAAGAGATATCTGCGATTATCCAAGTTGAAGGCCTGAATTACCCATTGCAGAGTACAAAAGTTGGAGTTCCTAAAACCCCTGGAATAAGCGACTGCATGGACTTGGTGATTGGCAGCAGCCAACAATTGTTAGGATGTGACGATGATACTAGCATCCCGACTTAGACCAGCTCCATTACTCAGGAAGTTTTTACTGAGATAGCAGCACTCACGGTTGAGGAACCCATGACTGCACCCCAGGTAGAGATGAAACCTCTTCCCTCTACCCTAAGGTATGAATTTCTTGGGTCCAATATGTGATTCCACATATCCTGTAATTGTAAGTTCGGCCCTAAATCTTGATCAAACTGACCAACCGCTAAGGATACTTAAAAAGTATAGAAAAGCTATAGGTTACAACATGAGTGATATTACTGGCCTGAGTTCGTCCTTATGTATGCATGGAATACCATTAGAGGACAACACTAGGCTAACCATTAAGGGGTAAAGAAGGTTGAACCTTAACCTTCAAAGTTGTGAAAAAGGAAATCATGAAGCTTTTAGATTCTGGTTTAATTTACCATATATCCAATAGTTCTTGGGTAAGCCCCATCCAAGTTGTTCCCAAGAAGGGAGGCGTGACTGTGATTGAAAATGACAAGGGTGAGAGCATCCCCACCAGCACCACTATCGTCTGGAGGATGTGTGTCGATTTCAGGAAATTGAACAAAGTTACTAGGAAAGACCACTTTCCCCTACCTTTTATTGTTCAGATGCCAGAGAGGTTGGTGAGACATAAGTGTTTTTGCTATTTAGACGGTTTTCTGGTTTCTTACAAATACACATCCACCTAGCCGATTAGGAGAAAACTACCTTCACTTGCCTCAATGGCAAATTTGCGTTCAGAAAGATGCCCTTTTGTCTTTATAATGCACCCGCTACCTTCCAAAAGTGTATGACAACATTTTTTTCTGATTTCATTGAAAATATTATGGAGGTATTAATGAATGATTTTTCTGTATATGGCTCCTCCTTTTCTTGTTGTCTAACAAATATGGAACAAGTATTGTTGATGCATGCTAATTATGCAAAAAATATCGCTAGCAAGTGCACTAGTCGTATTAAGTAATAGTTTAATAATGAGTTGAGTTATCGATCACACGAGGACTAATATTAACTCTATCTATCTAATCTCAACAACTAATGAGAGAAAACAAATTTGTGATAAAGATGAATTTTTAATAGAAAATGAAGAAAAGGAAAGAGAAAAAAAGAGTATGATAACAAGAACCTTATGGATTAGGATGATGTAAAATGAATAGGGACAAACCCAAGTTCAACTAATATTTAGTTTAACTCAAATTCTTACGAGGATTAGGATCTACCTAAAGTTTGATGTCCTCTCTAAGATGCATCAACTATGTCAACTCTGAATAGATTCTACTATTCATCTTCAAGATATCAATCTAATCTATCAATAATTTGAGATGCATTAAAATGTATTTCCTAAACTATGGTTAGTCCCTTTCTAAGGTGTCAATCTCATAGATCTCACACCTAAATATCCCTCTCCAGTGTGCTACCTAGATGTGTTATGCAATGTCTTGACTAATAATTCAAAAAACACTTTTATTTGTACAAGAGAAATAAGAGTTCGCTATTCTCCTCCAAGATGCTAGAAAAGATTCATAAAAGAGCATTAAAATCCACATGCATACGCATAAGAAATTCATGACAAAAATTAATTCAACAAAGGGTTCACAAGTTTCTCCCCCTAAATATAAATTCTCCAGAATAATAATCTAAATGAATTACAATGGAGTTCACCCAAAATTTGAGAAGAGAAGATTTCAAACTATGAATGAGACCATTAATATGATGATCGCTTTCCTCACATAATCTGCAGAAATTCTTCATCTGCGCAATCAATGTCACGGTCCGTGATAGAAATGTCATGGTCGTGACTGAACAACGTAGAAATGTCACGGCCCATGATCTTGGTGACATGGCCATGACCGAATCATCGTATTTCTTTTCATCGCGTCACGGGTCGTGATAAAAATATCACAATCATGACCTTACAACCATTTATTAATATCGTCATATCACGGCTCATGAATGATTATTCACGTCTGTAACACCATTTGCATGGTCATGACTCCCGTATGACTATGTTTTCACGGATGTGAGTTGACCGTCACGACCGTGACTTTCTGAATTTATTAATATTTTCTTTCGTTTGATCCAAATTTAACTCTAAAAATTGCGGTCTTCCTCAATCGCACTACCAAATGCACTTGATACACAAAATACAATATTACGTAGAATTTAACTCCAAAAACTAAAACAAGGTGAAATGAATGATAAAATAATGTATATGATGATGAAATACATGAAAATGATACCCAAAATACTATGGAAATATGATTAATTTAGCACGCATCAATTGCGCAGGTGCCAAGAAGCGAACCTAGTACTCAACTAGGAGAAGTGCCTTTTTATTGTTCAGCAGGGGATAGTCCTGTGTCATGTGATATCAAGTCAAGGAATAGAGGTGGACCCAACCAAGTTGGAGGTCATTGCAAAGCTGCCCCACTCACAAATGTCAAGGGGATTCGAAGTTTCCTGGGTCACGCAGGGTTCTACAGAAGATTCATAAAAGATTTTTCTGAGATAACGAGGCCCTGATTGAGTTGCTCCAAAAAGATGTTGAATTCATTTTAGACTCAGCTTACCTTGAAGCTTTCACCAGAATTATGTTTGCCCTGACCTCAGCACCAATCGTGTAGCCTCCAGACTGGACCTTACCCTTTGAAGTTATGTGTGATGCAAGTGATAATCCGGGTACAGTCCTGGGGCAGAAAAGAGACAAGTAGAACCATGTTATATATTATGCAAGCAGGACACTTGATCCTGCCCAACAAAATTATACAACCACCGAGAAGGAGTTGCTGGCAGTTGTGTTTTCACTGGAGAAATTTAGTCAAACCTAATGGGGTCGAAGGTCATCGTTTACACTGATCATATGGCTCTTAGACATTTGGTTTCTAAAAAAGAGGCAAAGCCTAGGTTCATCAATGGATATTGCTACTGCTGGAATTTGACATGGAGATAAAGGACAAAAGTGGAGCAGAAAACCAGGTTGTCGATCACCTATCAAGATTGCAACACCTACCCCCATCTTGTACTGGCCTACCAGCCATCAATGAGACCTTTCTAGATGAATAATTGTTGATGCTAGACACCCGAAAGGTACATTGGTTTTCTGATTTTGCAAATTACCTAGCAGGAGGTGTGCTGCCCCCACGACTAACTAAGCAGAGAAGAGAGAAATTTTTGTATGCAGCCAGACACTACTATTAGGATGACCCCTTATTGTTCAAAGAGTGCCTTGATAGATGATGCAAAGTGTGGGGTAAGATAGAAAATGACCACATGTTAGGGCGTAGAGGCTGGGTCAAGCTTCTGTAAAAGTTGTCTTCACTTTAAATTTTAATATTTCTAAACCTAGAACACTCCTATCATCGCAAGTATATGGCCATTGTCGAGTAATTCTGGTATCGATCCTCAGGGAAATTTTGTTTTCATGCCTCTGCTTCCACTTTTCCTCAAGCAAGCTTAGGTTGGGGGTTGATACTAGAGGTTCAAGCCCAACTCCAAAATAGGTGAGGGGTAATAAATAGAAATAAGTTTTTGAATTTTGAAATAGAAAATGCAGAAATTAAAAGAAAGATAATTCCAATTATGAGAGGACACCAGAACCTTGGGTTCACCTCTGAATCTCACCCATCCGCTCTTTGACGTGAGTATATAAAGTCACCCATGCTCTTACACCATGGGTCAAGGCAATCCCGCTCTCGCAGTGATTGCTCTACCTTTCCGTTCTCACGATGAAGGCTCAAGCCTTGACCAAATATAATCTGACCATAGTCACACTGGCTCAAGCCTTGACCAAATGTAATCTGGTCATAGTCTTGACACCCAAGTGCCAGAGGGGTACCGCCTCTTAGTGTGCACTGACCTCTTTTCCAAGGGGAACCTAAGGGTTCAGCTAGAGTACTCTCTTAGGTCAGAGCATAACCCCGCTCTCGCGGAGGTCACCTAATCAGCAAGCCCACACTCTCGTGGTGCATGCTCGCAGGCCAACTAAGAGATTAGTTCGCCAAGTTACCTATCAAGCCTCTCTCGAGGTCAAGGTAATAACTTAGTTCACCTTTTTACCCAAATCTATAAGTCAATTCAAGATTATCGTAGCTCGCTCCGGGTCAAGCTCCGAAAGTAGGAGCCGACTCTCACTTAACCCTATCTCAGAAGGCATAACATGTACTAAGGTTCACCCAAACTTTATCACTAGCCTCTCGGCTCATTGTGTGAAGGTGGCAACACTATATGGCCCTTGCGGACAATGTGCACTTGGGAAGAATCAAGCGAACAACAAGAAGCATAAAACACAAATCATCAAACATAGTTCACAGCGCGAGATCAAGTAGGCAATATGGAAATGAAACTTAAAACATCATAGTAGAGTAGATTAGAAATAGAGGTTCCCCTAGGATTCCGACGATAAGAGTTTAGCCGGACATCCTAGGGCTAACAGAAAACAAAGTTCAGCCAACATAGTTCTTTGCTGGAATAAAACTAAGCGCAAAAAGAAAGTAAAGTTTGCCGACGTTCATCCACCCTCCTCAGTCGTCGGCCTCCATGTCCTTTTAAATAGTTTTCAGCCTTGCGCCTTAAGTTGTGCTCCAGACTGGTGGTAATATTCCAAATTTGGTTCCAAAATCTCGGCCCAGGCTGTTATGGCAAGTAAGATCTCGACTGTTTTGGCAGGCAAAATCTTGGCTTGGGCTGATATGGCAATTAGGATTTGGGCTATTATGGTAGATAAAATCTTGATATGAGCCATTACGGAAGATAATATCTCTAGGTTGTTATGGCAAGTAATATCTAAACTATTATGGCAAAATCCACCAACATATCCAAAAATCAGATATTCTCGAATCCCAATGATTCCCCAAAAATAGGAGGTATACTCGGTCAGGTGAGGGGTAACCTCCGCAAAATCTAGGCTGTCAATTATGGCTGTTACCCTAGTCCCAAACTGCAACAAAAAAATGAAAGAATTTAAATTTCAAATGCTTAAGCTCCACAAATCAGGGAAATTAGTTGTAATCCCTCTCAAATCAGTTCAGAATCCCAGAAATCAATATAAATATGTTGAATTTTTAAAATGTGGAAAATGAATATAAATCAATAGATAACGTTTACAAAAATAGAGTTCTGGACAAGCTTTTAAGATGCTAGATCTAGCTTTTTGGATATACCTTTTTCTGTCATCAAATTCTTTCAAACTTAAACTTTTGCTTATCTTCAAGCAAATAAATTAGAGAATTTAAGACCAAAAGCAGTATTCAAATTTGATCACAAAATAAATAATTCATCAATTTACCCAAATCTAGGTGTTCAACCCCCAAGCAACATTTATATATTTTTAACAAGTTAAGACTCTGAGCAAGGATTACTGAAATCAAGGAGTTTGCTCGAGAGCTTACCCCAACCTATTAATCTATTAAGTTCAACATGTGTTACACCTAGGGCCCTTTCTCTATAGGACTAGATAATTAACTTAGCCCTCACTTGTTTTTCATCCCATCTTACATGTTATACATTTTTCAACTCAACCTACATGTGTTTCTCTAGTTGGGCAAGAAAGATGTGACTTGATCCCTCAACACGGGCCTTTCTTTTCTTCCGAGAATACTCAGCTTGGGTATTGGAGGTGCAGTGCAATACTCATGTCGTGGACAAAGGAGTAATCAAGTTTCGATTCTCCACAACACTAGCCCACACATTGCTTCCTAGAATACTCTAGTGGGGTGCTCAGAGTGTGAAGTTAATCAAATACTCGAATATCAAGGTAGAGATATGCAAAGTAGGTACAACCTTTCAGCCTTAGGTAGATAACATAAGTAGGGGGGTTGAACCTATTTCTTTTTCAGGGCTTGCTTTTTTCATATCCAGGGGAATATAGGTCAAGCTTCTAGACCTAAGATCAGGACTATTTTCAAAAAAAAATTGACACAGGTTGCCTAGGTTTTAATCCTTGTTCAGAGCCAAGTTAGTTTTCAAGATTTGAATTTATAGGTGATCAAGAATCTGAAAAATCTTAGGTTTTGAGTTCTGAAAACATGTTCATAATGCTCTCTAATTTTGAGTTTAGTGCATGAAAAAATTAGCTTGGCCAAGTAAATAGATAGGTTTAGGTTACAGGGTAAATAGTTCAAAACTCCTAGCATATGCATATATACGGTGTAGGGTCAATAACTAGGGGTTGATAATTAGATGCATGCTGTGATAAATTTCCAAAGGCAAGACTAAATGCTGAGAATTATATAAAAAATTGTAAGAAAATAAGGGAGTGCATATCATACCATTGGTTCCCCCAAACTTAAATCCGACATTGTCCATAGTGTTGATTCAAGATGGGAGAGGTTGCTGGGGTTCAGATGTTGGGGGCTGGCGAGCCTCCTAAGTGATGCCAACTTTTCTAGATGGGCTAAATGGGTCGCTAAGAGAATGTGGATTGTTGACCCAGAAAATTGGTGGTTCTAGGTTGAGGTCACATGAGGGGTTGGGTCTCACCCCTAGGTGCTTTGGTTAACTCTCGAACTTTTAAAAAAAGTCGGGTCGAACTAAACAAGTTGACTGCTTTATTCCTGCAAAAACAAAATTGAGTTAAGTAAAAACTCTAGGTTGCCTCCCAGAAAGCGCCATGTTTAAAGTCATTTCCTGGACTTCCTTCTTCTATGTGTCCTCGTGGGTCGTGAGGTTGGGGTTCATCTTGTGAATCTTGGGACAACCTGGTTAGATAGGCTTTGATTTTGTCTCTTTTTAGTTGTACTGCACCTGATGGATGGACTTTATTGATGATGAAGGGGCCCGACCATCTCGATCTCAGCTTCCCAGGAAATAAACCGAATTTAGAATGTAAAAATAGCATGGTTCACCTTCATTGAACTTCCTTTTCTAAATTCGTCTTTCATGCCATAACTTAGTTTTCTATTTGTAGATGCCGACATTTTTGTAAGCTTGGTGCCTGAGTTCTTCCAGTTTGTTCAACTGGAGTCCTTTGATCGCCAGCAGTTTGTAGGTCGAGGTTGAGGTACTTGATCGCCCAATATGCCTTGTGCTCAAGCTTGACTGATAAGTGGCATGCCTTCCCAAATACAAGTCTGTAGGGGGTTGCTCCGAGGAAAGTCTTGCAAGTTGTTCAGTAAGCCCACAAAACGTCAGGAAGCTTGGAGCTCCAATCTTTCCTTGATCTTGATACCACCTTTTCGAAGATGACTTTGATATGCCGATTGCTTACCTCATCCTGTTCGCATGTCTATGGATGGTGGGGGTTGAGTTTTTATGGTGGATCCCATATTTTCTTAGCATTCCTTCAAATTGATTTTCCAGAAAATGTCTCCTCCCGTCACTAATCAAGATTCGAGGCATGCCGAATCGTGGGAAGATAGTCTTCATAAAGAACTTCTATACGGAGGCTGAGTCGCACCTTGCAGTAGGTATTACCTCCACCCATTTAGAGAAGTAGCCGACCGCCATCAGAATGTATTTGTAAGGATCGGAGCTTGGAAAAGGGCCCATATAGTCGACCCCCCAGATGTCGAAAATCTCCATCACTTGAATTCCTTTTTGAGGCATCTCTTGTCGCTTCCCTATGTTTCCTGATCTTTGCAGCCATCACATGTTGAGACATAGGCATGAACGTCTCTGAACATGGTTGGTCACTAGAATTCAGCCTCTAGGAACTTGGTGGCGATTCTTTGGGTTCCCCCATGACCTCCATGAGGTGTGGTGTGAAATTCGGCAATGACCTTGAGAATTTCTTCGCCAGCTATGTATCTTCTTAGTTGACCATCTGGGCACCCCTTGAAAAGCAAGGGATCATCCCAGAAGTAACTTTTGACTTCAGAGAAGAATTTCCTCTTTTGTTGCGGAGTAAGGTCTGGAGGTACCAACTTGGCCGCTAAATAATTTCCCATATCAGCGAACTAGAATGGACCTTGGTTGATAAGGGCGAGCAAGTAGTCATCTGGTAGTAGATCCCGGATAGGGATCGAGTCATCCTTGAAGTCTGAAGGTAGTTGTAGCCTGGATAAATGGTCGATGACTTGGTTTTCAGCTTCGCTTCGATACTTAATTTCGATATTGAATTCTTATAAAGCTAGCACCCATCCGATTAGCCTAGACTTGGCTTCTTTCTTAGAGAATAGATGCCTCAACGCCATGTGGTCGGTATGCACGATCATCTTGGAACCGATGAGGTAGGGTCTGAATTTGTCCATGGCATAAACCACGGCTAGCAGCTCCTTCTCAGTGGTTGTATAATTTTGCCGTGTAGGGTTGAGTGTCTTGCTAGAGTAGTAGATGACATGGTGGATCTTGTCCTTCTTTTGACCTAGGACCGCTCCCATTGTGTTGTCGCTGGCGTCGGACATAACCTCGAAAGGT
This sequence comes from Pontederia paniculata, assembly GCA_001647135.1. Taxonomy (NCBI): domain Eukaryota; kingdom Viridiplantae; phylum Streptophyta; class Magnoliopsida; order Commelinales; family Pontederiaceae; genus Pontederia; species Pontederia paniculata. The sequence goes on along the minus strand of LTAE01000939.1, from coordinate 24,684 downwards.
AGGGTCCAATATGGAGGTTGCATGACTGGAGCTGTGGTCAAAGCTCCCTTGATTTTGTTGAAGGCCGAGATACAAGCTTCGTCAAATAAGAAGTCGACATCCTTGTGCAGAAGATCCGTCAAGGGTTTGGCTATTTTGAGAAATCTCGGATGAATCTATGATAGAAATTGGCATGACCTAAGAATCCTCGGATACCCCTGACATTTACAGGTGGGGGCAGCTTTGTGATTCAATCTTCATTGGGTCCACCTCAATACATTGGTTCAAGATCACGTGCCCTAAGACCACACCTTGCTGAAATATAAAATGACATTTTTCCCAGTTCAGCACCATGTTAACTTCCATGCACCTGCACAACACTGAAAAAGGAGGGGCCATAGACTGAAAAGTCGTCCATCAACACCTCCATATTCTTTTCAATGTAATCAGAAAATATAGGGGTCATGCATCTCTGAAAGGTTGTGGGTGCATTACAAAGAATGAAAGGCATTCTCCTATAGGTGAAGGTGCCATAGGGACAGGTGAAGGTGTGGAGAAAGCCCAATAAGCCATCTAGGTAGCAGAAATATTCATGTTTGTCCAGCCTTTCCACCATCTGATCGATGAAGGGTAAGGGAAAATGGTTTCCGAGTTTACTTGTTTAACTTACTAAAATCTATGCACATCCTCCAACCTGTGGTGGTTCGGGATGGGATCTTTTCTCCTTTATCATTTTCAACTACGGTCATACATCCCTTCTTGGAGACAACCTGGATCGGGCTGATCGAGTTGCTATCCGAGATATGATAGATTTGGTCATAGTCTAATAGCTTGAGGATTTCCTTTTTTTACTACCTCTTGGAGATTGTGGTTTAGTTTCCTTTGCCCTTCACTGGAAGATTTGACATTATCTTCGAGAGGTATCCTGTGCATGCATAAGGATGAACTTAGGCCATTGAGATCGGCCATGGTGTAGCCTATGGCTTTACCTCCCTAGTACTTCAAGTAACTTGTCAGTTTGATCAGAGGTAAGAGCGAACTATCACAGGATGGGTGGAGTTCGGACCGAGAAACTCATATTTGAGGGTAAAGAGTAAGGGCTTTATCTCTACCTGAGGGGGATTTTCTGAACTTGAGAACTTGAGCTGATCTCCCTAGTTGAAGCTTTCTACTCGGTATGTTGTTGTAGGTGGGATATGATCTTCGTCATCAGGTTCAAGGAGCCTTGTAAATAGGCTCGAGTCGGGATCATCCAACAGTTCATCAGATAGGGTCAAGCTTCTTTGGAGTGGGTCCTTTGTGAGGATCACTGTTGAAACCTCTTGGATTACTTCGTCTTCAGAGCTTGAGACCTCATTAATAGTGTCATAGGAGGGATATTTCATAGTTTGCACCAAGTTGAATTCTATCTTTTCTTCCCCCTCCTGAAAAGATAGTGTTCAATTTCTAACATTGATGATGGCTCCAGCTGTAGCCAGGAAGGGTCTTCTCAGGATCAGTGGTATGTTGATGTCTTCTTCCATGTATAGGACTACAAAGTCGGCTGGGATGTAGAAATTTCTGACCTTGATAGGTATGTCCTCTAGGATGCCTTTGGGGTACTTCGTAGATCTATTGGCAAGCTGCAGCGTCATATTGGTGGATTTCAAATCTCCAGCGTCTAGCTTCCTGCATAGAGATAAAGGGATTAGGTTGACGCTGCCTCCCAGGTCACATAGAGCTCTACTGACCCGGAGATTCTCGATTTCACATGGAATCAAGAAAACTGCCTGGATCATTTAGCTTCGAGGGGAGCTTGTTTTGAATGACCACACTTGCTCATTCGGTCAGGGCCACCGTCTCGTGGAGGTCTATTTTCCTTTTCTTTGATATGATGTCTTTTAGGAATTTGGAGTAGGAAGGCAGTTGTTGGATGGCCTCGACATATGGGATGTTGATGTGTAGTTTTTTTAGTACCTCCATGAACCTAGTGAACTGCTGGTCGCTTTAGGTTTTCATTAGCCTTTGAGGGAAAGGTACGAATCTCAGGTCGACTAGAGCTTCTGAGGTAGGGGGCTTCCTTTGGAATTGTCCTTTGGAGGTTCATCCGAATGGGAGTTAGGCTTTGGATTTTCTTTGGGGACTTGTTTCGATTGAGGATTCTCCTTGGGGTTTGCTCTTGCTTGGGCGCTTGACTCAACGTTTTGGGGGCTTGGCTCAAGTGTTGTGGGTGGAGCTTGCTGTTTGGCAGGTTCTTCTAGCTGCTTCTATCACCTGAGAGACACAGCTTGACATTGTTCTCGAGGATTTATCTCAGGTTGTTCCGGGAACGTCCCAGGTGGTCTGGTAGCTGAGCTCGCTTGCTGCGCAATTTGATTTTCTAGGATCTTGTTATGGGCAGCAAGCCCGTCAACCTTGATGCACATTTGACTCAAGGCCTCATTCTGTTGTTTCATTGTTTCTCCTTGTTGCCTGAGGAAACTTTCCATCATTGTTTCAAGGCTTGACCTTGCTAGAGGTGGGGTAGAGCTAGATAGACTGGGGGCAGGTAGGGCCTGTTGTTGCTGGTTGTTCTGATGTGGGTACTAATTCTGTTTAAAGTTTTGAGTTGGGGGCCTTTGGTAGTTTTGGTTTTTATATGACAAGTTGGGGTGTGATCTGATCCAAGGTGGACCTTGATTTTGGTATTGTCCTACGATTGGATTTTGTCCATATGGTGCCGCAACGTTTATTTGTTCATCATGGGGCTCTTGGACATTGTAGTTGATGACTTGACATTGGGCGACTACATGTCCGATCATCCATCACTGCTCGCACCAAACAAAAGGTTGAGCAGGTTAGTTCGGGGTTACTTCTACTCCATAGATCTTGGAACTTAAGGAGGTGGGGTTGCTCTTCTTCTCCAGAGTTTTCTGGAATAGGTTGATGAGGCTTTCTATTTGGGAAGAGAGTTGATCCAACTTGGCGGGCTTGGCGGCAACACTTTGTTCTTCGGGTTTCTTTCTATTAACCGGGTCTTTAGGCCACTCTCGGTGAGTTTTAATGACTCTTTCGATTAGCTAGTGGACTTCTCTGTATTTTGGGACATGAATCTGCCTCTAGCTGTTGAGTCGAGGGTAGACTTACTCTCGGGAGTAAGCCTACCGTAGAAGATCTGGATTGTCATCCATTTGTGGAACCCATGGTGATTTGGCACTGTTTCATTAGTTTCTTCGACCTCTCCCAGGATTCGTAGAGAGACTCATTATGCAATTGGATGAATGAGGTGATTTGGTTTCTCATTTGTACGATCTTTCCTAGGGGTAGAATCTTATCATGAAGGTTGAGATGAGTTCATCCCATGTACTGACTACATCTTCCTCCAATGAACGCAGCCAATCCTTGGCTCTATCCCAAAGTGAAAATAGGAATTGCCAAAGTCTGACTGCGTCGTCGGTGAGTCCATCGCATTTGAAGGTGTCGCAGATCTCGATGAAATATATAAGTGTTGGTTAGGATCTTCATGGGCAAGCCCGCCGAACTGGTTCTCACCCAAGTAACCCAATATAGTTGGGTTCAGTTGGAACTTGTTGGCGTTCACCTTTGGCGTTGTTATGCCGAAGTTCAGCCTACAACTGTAAGTCTCCAAAATTCTTCAAGCGCTCGAGTTGCATCAGGGTTGGCCATAATGCGTTGGTTGACTTGATTAGCTTGACCCCTAGCTGAATTAGTTTGACCCGCGTTTAAATCAAGTTGGGTCATCTCCGTGCCGTTCTTTAAGGCTCGGGCTTGGAGTTTTCAAAGTTTTTGCTCTCATCTTCTTCTTCTGAAGTTCTGTTCGATCTCAGGGTCGAATTCGAGGATTTCTTCTTCTTCAGAGTTGGCTCTTAGCATGCACCTCTCAAGCAGAGGTTAAGGTTAGGCAGCAGATCAAAGATCAAAATAAAAAAAAACAAAAGAAAATGGAACAAAGAAATCTGAAAATTATAGACAAGGTCTGAAATATAAACAATGGAAATAAGACTTAAAATCAGAATAGCAGGGTTAAAGGCACGAAAAATCAAAAGTACTCCCTGGCAAAGGTGCCAAAAACTTGATGCGAAGTGTGGGGTAATATCTCAGTCTAGGTTGTTGTGGCAAGTAATATCTGGACTGTTATGGCAAAATCCACCAGCATATTCGAAAATCATATATTCTCGGATCTTAATGATTCCCCAAAAATAGGAGGTGCACCCGGTCAGGTGAGGGGTAACCTCCGCAAAATTTAGGCTGGGAGTTATGGCAGTTACCTTGATCCCCAGCTACAATAAAAAAAGGAAAGAATTTAAATTTAAAATGCTTAAACTCCACAAATTAGGGAAATTAGTAGTAATCCCTCTCAAATCAGTTCAGAATCCCAGAAAATCAAATATAAAGATGTTGAATATTTATAATGTGGAAAATGAATGTAAATTAGTAGATAATGTTTACAAAAATAGAGCTATGGGCAAGCTTTTAAGAGGTTAGGTCTAGCTTTTTGTTTATACATTTTCCTGTCATCAATAGACTTCTTAGAAGATGTGTCCATACTAAAGAAACCATCTCCATCGTAGTATACTGTCACACCCCAACTTATGGAGGACATGGGGGCACCCAGAGAACTGGCAACAGATACTCTAGGGAGGGTTTTATTGGTCGACTCTCTTCAAGGACATACACAATTACGTCTCATCATGTGACAGTTGCTAGCGTCTAGATCTATATCTAAGTGACAAGAGATGCCCAATCTGAAATTCTAATTGTAGAGTTGTTTGGTGTATGGGGAGTGGACTTCATGGGACCATTTCTTACATCGGGACACTACAAATACATCTTATTGGATGTTGATTACATGTCAAAATGGGTGGAGGCCATTCCTCAGCTAGGTGTGATGCTCAAACAGTGCAAAAGTTCTTCACAAGGGTCATATTCCCCAGATTCAGCATGTCGGGGATGGTTATTAGTGATGGGGAAAAACATTTCATTGAGAAGCACTTTGAAAACTTGCTAAAGAAGTATGATATCAACCATAAGGTGACTACCCCCTACATCCTCAGACCTGCAGCCAGGTGGGAGTTAATAATAGGTAGATCAAAGCACCTTGGAGAAGATTGTCTTCAAGTCCAGGAAGGATTTGAGTTTAAAATTAGATGAAACCCTCTGGGCATACAAGACGACCCTTCAAAACATCACTTGGAGCCACCCCATTTCGGTTAGTATATGGTAAAGCCTGCCACCTACCTATGGAGATAGAGCACAGGGCCTATTGGGCCATAAGATATCTAAATTTTGACTTGCATGAAGCTGGAGAACACAGGAGGATGCAACTTAATGAATTAGAAGAGATGAGACTGGAGGCCTATGAGAACTCAAAAATATACAAGGCCAAGACTAAAAAGTGGCACGATAACATAATTCAAAGAAGAGAGTTTAGATAGGGAGATAAGTGATGCGTGCTAATTATGCAGATAAAATCGCTAGCAAGTGCACTAGTCGTATCAAGTAATAAAGAAAGTGAATAGAGTGTCGATCCCACGAGGAATTTATTCTATCAATATATAACACAATATTTTAATGATATGGGTACACTGGGTTTGAAGAATTTATTGATTATGAAAATAACGAGTAAACAATGGTAAAGGTTAAACAATGAAGTGTCAGAATTTTGGTGACTTGGGCACTGGACTTGGATGAATAAAATAAGAGAATTATGAGTTTTAATAGATCAATTTTAGTTCTTAGTCTATCTCAAGATAATTGGGTTTTACTAGAATTTAGATGTCCTATCCTGGAAGCATCTACTAAATCAAATCTAATAAAGATAACTGGTCCTATCCAGGATGTCAAGTCTCCTATTAGGGTTTTGAAATGCATTAATTTGTAAAACCTAGATTGAGGATTGTTCCTATCCAGGATGTCAAATTCACAGATCTCACACCCAACGCTCCTATCCAGGATGACACCAGATGTGGCATGCAATGTATAAAGAATTTTTAAATAAATTTCTAAGATCCAATGACGTGCAAATGAGTTATTCTTGTCCAAGATGATAACTCACTCATAAATCATTAATCGAGAAAAAACATTTCATAGAAATCCAACAAAGCATGCACAGGAGATTGAAAAATAACTCAATTTAATATTCACAAAATCTAGGGTTCTCAGTTTCCCTTTTTACAAGAATTCTCCAAAAGAAAATGACTCTAAAACATGGGAGTTCATCCTTTGTATAGATGAGAGAAGATGATACAGGAATAATTACAAATAAAATAATACAAAATAATTACACCTTGGATTTCTTGACGATCGTCAATCCTGCAGCACTTCGTCTTCTCCTTCTTTAACTTCTCCCAGGCTCCAAGCCTCCTTCCTCTAGGGTTTTGGTGTTATTTATAGGGATGTAGAGGCCTTGGGATGATGGGAATCGATCAAGATTAGACTAGGGTTGATAGGAAATCAGAACCATCCAAATATCCAATAAAAAATACATTATATACAAAATCCCCCAAAGTGTCACGGCCCGTGACAAATTGTCACGGCCGTGACCGAACGACTCCATACTCGGGGGTTTGTGTCACGGCCCGTGACAGAGAAGTCACGACCGTGACCGAACAGTGGTATTGGCTGCACATATGTCACGGCTCGTGATCTGGCAATCACGACCGTGACCGAAGCGTTGTGACATGGCTAATATACGTCACGACCCGTGATCTAGGAATCATGGCCGTGACAAGCAGGCTCAGCGTGTCACGCCCGTGACATGGTCATGACCGAACTAATATCTCAAGACGTCACAGCCCGTGATATAAGAATCACGACCGTGACTGAAGGAACATTCTTTGTCAGAAACTATCACGTCCCGTGACACACATGTCACGGTCATGACCGAAGCTTGATTTCTTAATATGGACTGTCACGGCCATGGCATAAATGTCACGACCCGTGAAAAGACTATTTCTCTTCTCCATGCTTTGCCATGCAGCCAATAGCCCCTGGACACATGGAAAATACACATTCTGTAGATTCTAACTAATTGAATGAAATAAAAAATAGCAAAAATGCATGATTATGATAATGAAATGCATGTGAATTATACTGATTATATAATGGAAACATGAATAAATAGGTAATTATCACTCCCCCAAGCTTGAACTCTTGCTTGTCCTCAAGCAAAATTCTAGAGCGTATGCTCAAGACACTTCCATCATAACATTAACCATGCAGACCAATACTTTTCTTATATCTTATTTCTCCTGCTCCTCACTAGTAATGCACTATCACCTATCCTCCTGCATCATAGAGTGTTGACTAGTACACAATTTAAACATAGTCATTCACAACTTTAAAGATAGTCATTCACAGCTTTAAAGATAGTATGATAATTTGCAGTATTAATATTGAAGGAACAAGTGTCCTGGAGCTTGTATTATCATCATTGCACATCTCAATATTTAGTTCCTTTTCATTTCAAATTCAAAGAACTAAGAAATTGACTTCACAGTTAAATGCTTCTCCATTTTGCACAGGGTGGTCCATGTAATGGGTTTTCGATCGATGGATCCCAAACTAAATGGTCTTAGGTCACCAGGCATTAACCCCTACGGATTTACATACCCAAACACACCCAGGTTCTGAATAACACTTAAGAGCTACTTCAACTCCTTTGTATATATATTTCTTTTTCAGCTTTTCTTTCGCATACTCCATATTCCGTTCACTCTCTTTCTTTTATAAGATCCATAAATACCTGAGTCTTCAATAAAGATACTGTAATTATACACTTGAGTACAATAAAAGTTGAAAGAGACTTGTGGTCTACAAAGTTAACGTTGTATTTTGCAAAAAATTCTTATTTCTAGTGCATACATGTGGATTGCATTAAAAAATAAGATACTCGAATTTCATAGATCATACTAATCAGCTCTAAAATATAAGCTTGATTAAAACACACAGTTAATCAAGGGTAACACAAATATTTTTGGTTTTTTTTTAATATGATGATTATTCATACAACTCACTCTACTTAACAGATGGACTCATCCTCGACACAGTGGACTCTAAGCATATAGATACGTATATAGATGCAGGAAATGCAAACTCCCCCAAACTCAGACGAGACACTGTCTTCAGTGTTCAAGTCCTAGCTGAGAGAGAAATACAAGATGCAAACTAATGAAAATGAAATTGCATAAGAAGGAGTACAACCAGGCTACTCCATAGGCGGCGGTGGTGGCGGCGAAGTCGAAGAGAAGAAACCTCCAAATGTATTCTGGTTGCTCTAATGGTCGCGGAGCCACTGAATGTTATCCCTCATGCTATCCTGAAAAGCGCGCATCTCCATCAACATCTGAGTCTGGCTATCAAACCTGGTTGCGAACTTTGTTCTCATATCAGTGAGCATCGTCCCCTGGCGCTGCTGCTCTGCTTGAATCGCATCTAAGGAGATCTATATACCTGCAAAGTCAAACTGTGATGCACATTAAGATGTCTCCTCAGCAGGTGCCTCGGGTAGCTCATAATCCAGTAAAGGATCTAGTGGTTGGCTCAACTGGTGTCTCTAAAAGAGGTGGAAAGAACAACCAGTTTGCCCTATCAAATACAGTAAATCGCTGAATGTCACAGTAAGGAATCTGATCTCGTCTATTCTTGAAGATGAAGCTTCTAGTTCCATTAGCGACGACCACTAACTTCATGTTCGAGATGGTGCTCTGATCAAGAAAAATACTTCCCTTCAATAGTTTCGCCTCTTCGAGATTCAGCCTGAAGTGCTCGGCGATGGGAGTGATAAGACCTCCAATTGTGATCTTGCCCTTCGTCTTTTTACCATGGCGCTCGAAGTTCCTGGCGTTGAAGGCTCCAATGTTAACCCCGATCCCCTCCACCATGGCGTGCAATAAGAAGAGCTTTGACTCATTAGGGGACCCATCATTGTCACCTCGCCCGCAAATTGTGTTGGAGAGAATCCTGTGGGCAAAGCGAAACACCGGGTTTTGAATCTGACTACTCTTCGCAAAATGATAGTAGAGAGTCCGCTTTCCAGTAGTAGCAGTCTAGAACGTGCGGGCATTGAAATCTCTAGGTACCCATCTCCCCTCCCTTTGGAAATTGGTAAATATCATTGAATTAATTCAGGGAGAGAGAAAACTTCTTATTGTAGAGTTGGAAGTCGATTTTTGTTGGCTTGTAGTCGTCTCCTCCCAGATTAGTAGTCTTGAAACTACTGAGAAATTCCCATGTTGGTTGCTCATAGGTGTCCCAAGACTGGCCAAGAAAGTGAGCAATGTCAATCCTGCCGAACATCTGGCGTATATCCTCCAGCAACCCGAAGCTCTCCATTGTTTCTTCATGTGCAAAGCGAGTTGGTGTAGTCTCCAAGAAAGATAAATCTCTATATCTGACCTTCATTTCATTATGTTGGTAGCGAACTAAGTCTGGAAGGGAAACCAATTCATCCTCAGGTACACTTGACTGCTCAGCATTGGTAATACTCAAAGCTCTCTGTCTTTTCCTCTGATCCATTGTGAAATAAACTGCAAAACAAAGAGGAAGAAATAAGTGCAGGCTTTCGATCACGGGCCATGATCTAGAAATCATGATCGTGACTATGAGAACTCGGAGGGGCGCGTCAGAAGGTCACAGGCCATGATCTGGGAATCACGGCCGTGATCATGAGAACTGGGAGACGTGCGTCAGAAGGTCACGGGTCGTGATCTGGGAATCACGACCGTGATCGGAGAAACATGTTGCTGTAGAGAAAGTATCATGGCCCGTGATTAGGTAATCACGACCGTGAGAGGTTGATGAAAACGATCACGGGCGTGAAGGGTGCGAAGGAATTTTCACGACCGTGAACTCCATCGTCGCCTTCTGCAGCAAAAAGTCACGGACTGTGATGGGAAGATCACGACCTATGTCGTGAAACTGTAGATCGCCGTTAAAACGTTCTCATTTGTCGCACTTCGTCGAAACATGGAAGTAGCCAGAGGAGGATGTCGAAGCAATGTTGATGGTGAAGAAGATGGAAACTTGAGCACTCAAATCGCCAACTTGCGAAGGATGCCTACGGCGAGGGTTCACGGTTGGTTAAATAGAGATCACGCTCATGACTTTTACGCTACCCAGACATGTATTATAATATTGTCATGGACCGTGATTCCGTTGTCACGGTCGTGACGGGAAGAGTTCCCAATGGCGTTACAAAGCGACCTCAACGGTCGGTCAAAGTTGCGTCACGGCCCGTGACATTATGTCACAATCGTGATTAGAGTACACGACCATGATCATGTGACACGTGACCATGCTCAAAGAAGATGGGTCGTGAACCAACATGACAGATCGTGATACTGCAGACGTTACGGTCGTGATTAATGTATCACGGCCCATTATGGGGTCGTGAACAATTCATGTGATTTGATCACGACCCTTGACACTAATATCACGGGCGTGACCGAACCCGTTGATTTTCCTTGTTGACGGTCACGACCCATGATATTAAATCACGGTCATGACCGAACCCAGAAGATTTCTCAAGAATGGTCACGGCCCATGATTTTAAATCACGATCATGACCGAAATGATTTTTTTCTTTTTTTATATGTACAATAATCACCCCTGTTGAAATCATGGTTCTAGTAGATTCAACTCGAGGACTTGCCTTGAAAAATTGTCTCCTGCATAAGGTTTTATTCTATGACCATTAACTTTAAATGTACTAGATCCATTAGACATTAACAATTCAACAGTGCCTTGAGGTGTGCAGTCTTTGATGACATAGGGTCCGGTCCATCTAGACCTAAGTTTTCGAGGGAATAGTCTTAGTCTGCTATTGTCTAGTAGTACGTTCTGACCTGGTAGAAATTCCCAAATTTTAACTTTTTCCTTATACAACCTATTATTGTCATAGGCCTAGGTTCTAAATTCATCTAATTCATTCAAAGTTAACATTCTTTCCTCCCAGCCTTGTCTAAATCAAAATTTAAAAATTTGATTGTCCAGTATGCTTTATGTTCCAATTCTACAGGCAGATGATAAGATTTACCAAACACCAACCTATAGGGTGACATTCCTAAGGGTGATTTGAAGGTTGTCATGTATGCTCATAAAGCATCATCTAGTTTGAGTGACCAGTCTTTTCTAGATGCGTTCACATTTTTTTCCAAAATTCTTTTTAGCTCCATGTTAGATAGTTCCATTTGTCCACAAGATTGTGGATGGTAGGATGTACTCAGTATGTGGGATACACCAAATTTATGCATTAGCTTTTCAAACAGTTTATTTGCAAAGTGAGTCCCATTATCACTGATAATGGCCTTTGGCACTCCAAATCTAGTAAAAATATTTTTTCTTAGAAAATTAGTGACTGTCTTTGCATCATTAGTAGGTGTAGCAATTGCTTCTACCCACTTAGATACATAGTCAACAGCTACAAGAATATATTCATTCTTACCAGATTTTGGGAAAGGACCCATAAAGTCAATTCCCCAGACGTCAAAAATATCACAAAAGATAATGTTATTTAGAGGCATTTCATTTCGTTGAGAGATATTACCTGACCTTTGGCATTTATCACATTGCTTACAGTATTCCTTTGCATCTTTAAATAACGAAGGCCAGTAGAATCCACACTCTAAGACTTTCGCAGCAGTCCTGTTTGGTCCAAAGTGTCCTCCTGCTGGTTGATCATGGCAGTGACTTAGGATCTTCTCAAACTCCTCTTCGGATACACATCTTCTAATGATTTGGTCTGCACATATACGAAACAAATAGGGGTCTTCCCAAATGAAATGTTTCAAGTCAGAAAAGAATTTCTTCTTTTGTTGACTCGTCATTCCTTTGGGTAGAAATCCTCCAGCAAGAAAATTAGCAAAATCAGCAAACCAAGGTACATAAGAGAGATCAAAAACCTTATAAAGTGTGTCACAACCGAAGATCTTTTCATCCGGAAACTCTTCTCCTATATCTTCTTGTTCCTTAATTGCGTTCTCTAGTCTTGACAAATGATCTGCTACCACATTCTCTGAGCCCTTTTTGTCTTTAATCACCACATCAAACTCCTGCAGAAGGAGAACCCATCTTAGTAGCCTTGGTTTGGCCTCCTTCTTGGTCATGAGGTGTTTGATAGCAGCATGATCTGTATATACCACAACTTCAGAACAAATTAGATAAGGTCTAAATTTATCAAATGCATATACAATAGCCAAAAATTCTTTTTCTGTTGTGGCATAGTTAATCTGAGCGGGTGTAAGGGTCCGGCTCGCATAATAGATAACATAAAATATTTTATCGCGGCGTTGACCCAAAACAGCTCCTATAGCCCCATCACTAGCGTCACACATGAGTTCAAAGGGTGAACTCCAGTCGGGTGCAACTACTACAGGGGCAGAAGTCAGCATGTCCTTCAAATTTTGGAAAGCTTCAAGACAGGACGAATCAAAGTCAAACTTAACTTCCTTAGATAATAGGTTAGTCAAAGGTTTTGCTATTTTAGAAAAATCCTTAATGAAACGCCTATAAAAGCCTGCATGCCCCAAAAAACTACGAACTCCCTTGACTGTGGTGGGTGGTGGCAAATTAGCTATGACATCTACCTTAGCCTTATCCACTTCTATTCCTCTCTCAGAAATCTTATGTCCTAATACAATACCTTCATTTACCATGAAGTGACATTTTTCCCAATTAAGGACAAGATTAGTCTCCTCACATCTTTTCAACACAGCCTCTAAATTTTTCAGACAGTCATCAAATGAGTCGCCAAATAATGTAAAATCATCCATAAACACCTCCAGAATTGACTCATTCATATCAGCAAAAATAGACATCATACACCTTTGAAAAGTTGCAAGTGCATTACACAATCCGAAAGGCATCTTACGATAAGCAAAAGTGTCATAGGGGCACGTGAATGTCATTTTGTCCTGATCTTCAGGTGCAACTACTATCTGGTTATAACCTGAATACCCATCTAAGAAACAATAAAAACTATGCCTTGAGACTCGTTCTAACATCTGGTCAATAAAGGGAAAGGGAAAATGATCCTTGCGGGTAACTTCATTTAGCTTCCTATAATCTATGCAGACTCGCCATCCTGTCATCGTCCTCTGTGGAATCAGCTCATCTTTGGCATTCTTCAGGACTGTGATGCCTCCCTTCTTGGGCACCACCTGGACAGGGCTAATCCAGGGACTATCAGAGATTGGATAGATGATCCCTGCATCCAATAGCTTGATCACTTCTTTCTTCACCACCTCCTTCAGGGTCGGATTCAATTTTCTTTGGAATTGGCATGTGGGCTTGCTGTCCTTCGACATCAGAATCTTGTGAATGCAGATCGAAGGGGGAATCCCCTTGATGTTTGAGATTGACCAAGCAATAGCTTGCTCGTGTCTCCTTAATACCTCCAGCAGTCTTCTCTCCATGTTTTCTGTTAAAGATGAAGAAACAATCACAGGATTAGAGTTAGTTTCTAAGAAAACATATTTAAGATGAGAAGGTAGTTCTTTAAGTTCTGGTAACTCTTTAAGTTCTGGTTGATTCTCTTCCATGATCTCCTCCTCTGACTCTAAACCTAATGTTTCCATCTTTGTGGTCTTCATATGGTCAGCTACTATGTCATCCAGCAGATATGAGTGATCATCTTCATAAACATCCAAAGCATAACAAGAGGACATATCAGGTTGTTTCAGTGCGTGGGCCATTTTGAAGCTCAAATCTTCATCTTCGACTCTAAGAGTCAGTTTGCCCTGTTGTACATCAATTAATGTATTTCCTGTGGCAAGAAAAGGTCTGCCCAGGATAATGGGAACATCTTCATTGCTTTCCATGTCCATGATAATGAAATCAGTAGGAAATACAAATCTATCGACTTTCACCAATACATCTTCGACAATTCCTTTGGCCTTCCTCACAGAATGGTCGGCCATTTGCAGCAAAACATTTGATACCTTCAATTCTCCATACCCCAGCTTCAGAAATACTGAGTAGGGCATCAAATTAATACTGGCTCCAAGATCACATAAAGCTTTGGAGCAATAAAAATCTCCTATGGTGCAAGGGAATCTCCTATGGTGCAAGGGATGGTGAAACTGCCTGGGTCCTTCCTTTTGGTTGGCAAGTTATTCTTCTTTTCAAGTGCACATCCAGAATTCACCTTCACAAGTCGGATTTCTTCTATACTTTTTTTATGAGACAAGACTTCCTTCATGAATTTAGCATAGTTGGGCATCTGCCTCAAGGCCTCATAAAATGGAATATTAATTTGCAGTTGTTTAAAAATATTTAGAAATTTGGATAATTTCTTATCTTTATGTTCATTCTTAAACTTCTATGGGAAAGGCAAAGAGATCACCTTTTCTTGATTCATCTCAGCAATCAATTTACCCTTGGTCTTTTGCATCTCCAAGGGATTTGGCTCAGCTATCTCCTCTGGATTCTTCTGACTTCAGATTCTTCAACAGGTGGATTTGTAGGCGGCTTTGGGTCCTTCAGTTGATTGCCACTTCTGGTAAAAATGACTTTTGCCTCCTCCTTTGGGTTTTTCTCAGTATTGCTGCAGAAAGATCTTGGTGCTCTTCCTGAAATGATATTGGCCAATTGGCCAATCTGAGTTTCTAAGTTTCGAATAGAAGCATCTTGGTTTGCAAATTTTGTCTCCATTGTTGACATAAACCTTGTCAGCAATCCTTCCATGTTGTTCTTTTGCTCAGCAGGAGGCTTCTGTGAACTCTGTGATGGATGATTGAACCTGTTGTTTCCTTGTCCCCATGATAGATTTGGGTGGCTTTTCCATCCAAGATTATAAGTATTGCTGAAGGGATTGTTATTCCTGGGGAAAGATCCAGCCACGAAGTTAGCATTTTCAGATTGAGTAGCATCAAAATTGTTACTATGGGGACATTCATTATAAGAATGACCCACTCCACAAAGCTCACACTGGGGAGTAGCTTGAGTCATCAGCATCTCAAATTTTTTATTTAGTGACACAAATTGTGCCACTACCTCACTGTTTGTTGTATGTTCTACATTAAGAACTCCCCTGGTTTTCTGAATTCGAGTTCTCTTAGTTTGCCAAGAATTCAAGGTCACATCTTCAATAATGTCATAGATTTTTTCTGGACTCTTCTTTCCTAACACTGAACCTCCAGCAGATGAATCCAACTTGTCTTTGTCTTCTTGAAAGAGTCCATTATAGAAATCCTCTAGAATTTGCCATAGAGGAATATGATGGTCTGGCACCTTTGATAGGACTTCCTTGTACCTTTCCCATGCTTCGTACAAAGTCTCATCATCATCATGTTTGAATGATCTCAGCTCATTCCTCATTGTCGCAGCTTTTTGTGGTGGATAGAACTTTGTGATAAACTTGTCAATGAATTGTTCCCATGTTGCTATAGCTCCAGAGGGAAGAGTGCTGAGCCAAGTTGATGCTTTGTCCCTTATAGAAAACGGAAAAAGTCTCAACTTTACAACATCCTCCATGCATGATTGCATTTGAACGTATTGCAGATCCTGTTGAAATTGTCCAGGTGAGTGTATGGGTTTTCGTTGAGTGCTCCCCCAAACTGGCATTCTTGTACCATCCGAACAATCGATGGGTTGATCTCGAAATTATGTGTGTTGATCATCGGCAGGACCATACTGAATTCCGCATTCTTGTATTTGGAGGAAACATAGTCCCTCATGGTCATTTTAGGAACCAAAACTCTGTTGTAGTCAGCATTTTGATCAGCCATTTTGGTCTCCTTCCTTAGTCTTCGGGTTGTCTTCTCGATTTCTAAATCAAATGCTAGACTCACTCCCAACTGTCTAGCTCGAGAGCGGGTCACGTGAGGCAC
>LTAE01000938.1:46967-61097 GCA_001647135.1 Pontederia paniculata | reverse complement strand
ATAATAATAATAATAATAATAATAATAATAATAATAATAATAATAATAATAATAATAATAATAATAATAATAATAATAATAATAATAATAATAATATCAAGGTGCCTCATCTGCTTCCAGGCTACTCCAATATTTTGGGCCAGGGGTGCCACTTCATCTTTGGGCCTCCTAGTGATGGAGCAGAACAATTAGCAGTGGGTTCAGAATATATAATATATTATACAAAGACTAATTAACTATATAATCATTTTTAATATTAATTTTTAAAATATACAAAAAATTATATAATTATAACTTCTTAAAATATATCATATAGGCCAACAAAGTAGTTGTTTTAAACAAATCATATAACAAAACAATTATAAATTGTATCAAAAAAATAGTGTAAACATCTAAAAGTTGTCAAGCAAAAGAAACATATTATTTGTATTTGAAATAAAAATTAAAATACATGATACTAAATAGAAAATAAATTATTCAATCAACATATTTACAACTTCTAAGCTTCAAGTGTAACAATGATTATATCTTATTATGATTCTTGTAATGCATATCAATAAAATTTGACAAGTAAAATGAGCCATTATTTTACAAGCATAGGAAAACTGAAATTTAAACGTAATCATAAAAAAATGTCAATAAAAAAATCCACTTTATAAGCATAAGAATCATCATTTACACATTTACAAAAAATACATAATATGTAGAAATAACAAAATGTAATATATCATTGAACTAAAATTATTTACAATAGTTGAAATTATTGATTTGGAAAGAAAATATACATTTGTACCATGCAAAGAAACTTCGTTATCTCAATTAACAACTAAACAAAAAAAAAACTAATTCAAAATATCAATTAAATTAATGGTGAGCACCCATGAGTGAAATATATTGCTCCATGATTATCGATTAGGATGATTTTAATGTCATTATAAGAAACTATTAATGGCACTCGTCATTGCTTTCTCTTTCATTTTCCATACTTTGCACCACTTCATGGACAGCATTCTAACTTTTTTTTTCTCTTTGTACTCCTCTTGAGACTTACTTTGCACTACGTCATGGACAATATTATATAATATGAACCGTCATGATTATTAATTATTTCAATCATCAGTGATATTTAAGATGCGATAAATAATACATATAATTGACGGAGCCAAAGGTGTGAACTGGCATCCCCTGATCTCCGCTAAATAGATTTTTTACTAAATATAGATAAAGAGTGACTACTTGTCCAGATGAATATGGTGTACTATTTGCAACTAAAGATCTATAGATCAATCCCCTTGATGTTTCATTTTTTTTTCCTTTTTTTTAGATTTCTTAGCAACTGTTTTAGCTACTACCTCTACCTACCTATTCTATTTTTACTTTCTTATTATTTATTTTTGTATTTTTACTCAATACTATCTAATATAAAATTTACTTATATTATATTAATATTTATTTGTTCATTAACAAGATTATATTATAATTGCACTTGGTGCTTCATTTTTTCCTTTTTTTTAGATTTCTTAGTAACTGTTTTAGCTACTACACACTCCTAGGTAGAGGAGCTACCTATTCCATTTTTACTTTCTTATTTTTTATTTTTTTCATTTTTACTCAATATTATCTAATATAAAATTTACTTATAGTATATTAATATTTATTTATTCATTAACAAGATTATTTATATATATTATAATATACATTTCTCCTTATTAGTCTTATAATTATAACATAATAATCTACTTATTTATTTTATTACATGCATACTTATATTTTCTTATTATTTATACTTTACCTTTACTCAAATATTAGCTTATATTATTTCAAGAAGTATCATTTATTTATATTATATTAAAATTTATTAATTCACTAAAAGTATATATATAATACATTATATATTCTTAGTTATTAGTTTATGACTATACCATGTATATCTATTTATTATTCAATCAAATGATAGAAGTATATTTTTTCATGAAAATATATATCAATATTGTTATTTTTAATTTTGTTATTATTTTATTCAATTATGAATTAGTGTTATAATATCATATCCATATTTTTAAATGTTTTCACTCTATTTTTCTTTCTACTTTTTAATATTCAAAATAAAAAGTAAAATTGATGTAAATATTTTGAATTATATTATGGTGCAAATAAAAAGTAAAATTGATGTAAACTATTTTTCTTTCTATGCAAATATACTTAATATCTAAAATAATTCTTTAATTATATAAATAAGTATATGAGTAATTATGCACCCCTGAATAAAAATTCTGACTCCACCACTGATGATGACGGATTTCGAAGGTATGTATCTATATATACAGCTTTCAACTAAAAATTATTCGATAACAATATTTTTTACTTTACTATACTGATATCAGAGTTGAGCTCCATTCCTATGTCCCTTCTTCTTTTTTCTACTATATATCTTTTTCCACACATCCTTACTATTTCGAGTCAGAATCTTATTGTAGGCAATACTCTCTGTGTTTAGTTGGAGCATAATTTAGGGGATAAAAATTTATCCCCTAAATTATATTCAAATATTTAAGTTATACCAAAAAATTAAAAGAGTAATTTTACCATTAAAAAAAGTTATACCTAACATGAATATAATATGAATAAAAATAATACCTGCCATCTTATAAATATTAATTTATAGTATCATTTTTTATAAGAAAATAATTTATTATCCTTGTATCTAATTAAACATAAATAAAAATAAAAAATGAGATATAATTATATCATGAGTATAATTATATTTATATCAGATATAATAATATTTCAGTGAGTCACATCCTTTGACTAAACATGCACGACTTTGCATATCCTTTGACTCCATTTGGTCCTCATGGCACGCGATCCTCATCTGCTGACATATTATGAACGTGCTATAAATATACACGCTCCTTAAGAAGGCTTAAGTTTTCAAAATTAGTATTAATATATTTAATTTAATATAGTTTATGAATTTAAATTTTAACGTCGCTTATAGTAAAAAAATGTTCTCTTAAATATTTATATAGTAAATTTTAAAATAAATCAAATTTATCAACAATTCACGTGTAAAAAGAAAATATAGATTTAAATTTTTTTATAGCATATTTTGTAACACCCTTGATCCATTCAAAATATTGTTCGCTTTGAGCCCATATGGCTGGGGTCTTACAATCTTTCCCCTTCGGGGCTCAACGTCCTCGTTGAGTCGACCCATATGGTTCACATGAGCACGCGAGGTTGACTTTGATACCTTCTATAACACCTCTGACTCATTCAAGATATTATTCGTTTTAGGCTCATATGGCCCGCACGAATTTAAAATACTTTTTGAATGGTAAGAAAGGATGCTATATATAAGTATATGACCACCTCCGTATTTTGTTAATATGGAACTAACTTTCATTCTCATCATTATCTAGGACCTTACACATTTAGTTTGAGATCTTTATAAGTATTTTTTTTTTGTGTTTCTAATTTATTCTTGTCAGTTACAAGCCAATCAAGACTATATTAAGAAAAAAAAATCTTCTAAGTATGTGATAAAAAAATTGCCATCTATTAGCATCCACATATTCGAGACCATCCTTGAAATATCGTAATAATCTTTTAATTAGGAAATAAAATATATCATAAGTTTAACTTTTATATTACTGTAACTGCTGTCAAATTTGTGATATAAATATACGCATAAGCCAAATAAATTTCAATATAATAGCTGCACTTCCGTATAATATCTTCAGTTAATTATACGTATCGAAGATATTAAAATGTGAATACGTTCAGGTGAGAGATAATATCTTCAATAAACACCGCCTATATATAAACTTTAGATTAGAGGCCTATTCATCCATCCGAACCTCGAATCGTCGAAAATGTTTTTCATTTTACTATAATCATCTTAATTGTGCTATGTGCGACACAGATATTTTTTATTAGATAATAATATTTTGTTCGACTCTAAATTAGATTTAAACAATTGAGTTCCATTCGTTTTTAACTTATAAAAATCCTAAGCAATCTCCTATAAATAAACTTTAAGAGTAAGGAGCCCTCACCATTCTTATTTTCTCCCTCTCTCAAGCCTTAACCATGAGAGTATTTTTCTCTCTTCTCTTTTTCTCTTCTAGGTACTTAGATATTATCTCTTTCTGCCTCTCCCATAAATGAGCGAAAATAATTCCTATAAATAGCTATGTATTTAGACGGATCCCTTTAAATATGTTTCTCATGATAAAGAATTGCATGTTAGGTTCTAGCCCTAAATAGAAATAGATTATTGTTAAAATTATGAAGTCTTAATTCTTGTTTAGTCTTCAAGATGAGTAGATGATTCGGTCGTAATTATATGACAGTTCTAACCCTTGTTCCATGAATGTGGCACACTGAATGCTTGAAGTTGGAACGTCACAATCATGAATTGGATTTCATGCCCGTTGAGCCATCAGACGAGAAGACACATCTTCGGTAGTATCCGTGAAGGAAACAATCATGCTTGTGAACATTGAGTTCGTGTCTGTGAATGAAATGGTAACGGGTCGTATCTTTGGTCACGACCATGAAGAAAATCATCATGGGTAAGAGATAGAGTCTTCGTTCACGATCGTGAAATTAGACATTATGCCCTTGAAACTGGAGCTCATGCCCGCAAATGCATTGGCATGGGCCGTGAAGTGTGACGCAAAAAATTGTCTCTCGATAGTAGATGTGAAGACTCATTCATGACTGTGAATACCTATGTCGTGAATGAGCCCTTTTGATAATTTTATTATTGATTTTTTTTATATGATAGATGATGGTAGGTCTTTTCTGAATATTAAGGATTAATACATGGATAATATATATGCCAATCATTCTTACTAAATTAATGATTAGGTCGCTATGTATTGAATGTTTGGGAAAGATTGTGTTACTATTAATGAGAGACTGATAGAACAATTATTATCCATTTCTTGTTGTCTTATCTTTTCTCCACCTTGCAACATTTTTTTTAGCATCCTTCTCGGCGTGGCTTGTACACTCCTAGTGATCTATTGGCGAGACTTTTAAATATTCATGAGCCTTTCAAAGTCACCATAGAGCAACTCTCAAAGTCACTGGTATAAGTCAATCATAATAAGATAATCACTTGTCTAATATTGCATTGACCATATCACATTAATTAGATGATGGATAAAAGATGAATGAATGATGATGTAAATCATGAAAGCAAAGTATGAAATTATGTATGAAAAGAAATTAAAGGTGATGAATGATAGCTCAAGAGTAATTGACATTTGACTATTTTTAATAATATTATCATAGCTTACTCCTCATGCAAATAAAGTGAAATATGACTATGATGAAAGATAATGATAAAAAAATGATGATTATTCACTATTCCTTATTTTTATATTTTATTTTATTATAAAAAGTATTATATATTGTGTCTTACATATCGAGCTTTATAGCTCACGAGCTCACGGAATAATCGTCTCTCGTATCTTAGATTTTGCAGGTACATTGTTGAAGTGGTGCCTGCGACAACGACTGATGTTCGTGTTGGATTGCCTTTGCATATGATTAGTGATTATTGGTCATTTTACGCATGTCATATATATTTTATCTAAGATTTTTGTATTTTCTTTTATGAAAGAATTTTTAATTTCTAATTTTTTATTTAATTTTACATTTATTGATTGATCAAAGAGTTAAATATAAAGTCAAAGTATAGACCATAGGATATTTTTTATGAAACAATTTTTAATTTGTTAGTTATGAGTTTGAGTTGTTTTACCTCATGCTCCCAAGACTTCTCTTGAGTAATCAGCTGCAAGCAATGTTATGCATATTGTCTTATTAATTTCTTCTACCGAACAAATTAAATCTAGCTTTTGATTCTAATTCTTGTTCAGAAACAATGGAAGCCCCCATTAAGATATCAATGTTGTTTTTGCATTTGTTCTCTCTGGTTACTTTTGTATTCATGTAGCTATATAATATTTGTGGAACAATCGGTTATAAAGCGGCAGCATTGCCAAATGGCACTTGCAAGAACCTTCAGGCAAGTTCCAAAATATATCTTTGATATTATTAAGAATATAAATATAATCATATTTTTTTTTCGTTACTTTAAAATTATAAAATTTTTAATATTATATAAAACATACTAAATTGAAAAATATAATTTTTATTCTTTTTTCTTATGATTCATGTATTTAATTTTACGTTTGACCAAAATTATACTAGAGGGTATTGAGTATATATTTAATGGTGATATTTTTTTATTGACTTAGCTTAATAATAACATATTTAGTTTGACAAATAGAAAAACGTCAAATTATAATTAACTGATACCGGAACTTGCGTCTTGTATTAAATTGCATAATATAAAATATAGTATATATCTCAACCAATATATATTATTTGGCAATCCCTGCACCGTTCAAAGATAAGGGCGGATCAACTATATATATATATACATATATGCTCACATTTCTCCGTTAAATTAAACTTTGCAGAGAAATAATGGAGGATATATTTATGATTTGCCGTATACATGTTCACTTAATTAGTAGTAAATAGTTATATTATAATGTGTCAAAAAATATATTTCCTCACGTGACATAATGCGTCTTTGGAAAAATTGAGACATATTTACTTGAAACTTAAAATATAAACCTTTGTTTTTAACGAATAGAATACAATTGTTGCGAAAGATCAAATATGTAAACAAAAAATAAATAAATATACATATATATAAATATATGTAAAAAATAAATATATGGCGATACGTGAGTATCTCATCTTACTAATTGTTATAATAATAAATCATAACTTAATGACATATAAAAATAAATAATTATTTTTTAAGTGTTCATATACTACGATATCATCATTAGTATCCTATAACGTATATACCTCCATAATTAATTACCTTTAAAACAAAATTATAAAATAAATGTATTCTCATGAGCTACGAAATTTGATAGGTGATCACAAATAAAAAAATAAATAAGAAAAACATGATGACAATATTGATATAAGATATAAGCATGAACTAATAAATATAAAGGTTTTTAATATATAAGCATGAATCAATAAATATCAAGGTTCCATAGAAGATACTATAAAATTAATATCATTATACAATTATATCATACTTATTAATTGAAGATGATGTTTCAGAGGATCATAAAAGGAGTTGAATGATTGTATAAAATTATTGATCATGTCAATAAAAATCATATAAAATTAAATAAAATATTATTTGAGCATTCATATAGAAAATGAATCAAATAATAAGGTTATGATTAAATTATTGATGTTAATAGTTCAATAAGAGTATTAGGCAATCTCAAATCTAATATAAAATCACGTATGCCACTTCCACATGATAAATTATATAGGCATCATATAAATCATGATATTTAATTATGAATTTGGAATGATCACAAAGATATATAATAATATGTTCATGCATTTTTTTCTTAAGAGCTAATAGATAATATTATTATTTCTCCATCATCATCAATGTAGACAGGGGCGGACCTACATACAGCGTGATGAGGGTATGGGAGGCTCGGCCCCCCTCCCCTAACTTTTCGGTAAAAAATGTATATATATAAGTATATACTAGTAGATACAATCAATATATAAAATAAAATACTAAAAAAAATAAGATTATCTATTTGGTATAGTGGTTAGGGGATTTTGGGTACTATGTTGAGGTCTACGGTTCAATCCTTAACCTTTCTCAATTTTTTTAT
Source organism: Pontederia paniculata (assembly GCA_001647135.1). NCBI lineage: Eukaryota > Viridiplantae > Streptophyta > Magnoliopsida > Commelinales > Pontederiaceae > Pontederia > Pontederia paniculata. Next base: position 53,349 of record LTAE01000938.1, on the reverse strand, counting down.
TTTACTTTTATGTGTATCGGCCCTCCTTAACTTTTCGTTCTGGTCCGTCCTTGAATGTAGACATATAAGATCATTAGAATTTATTTATCACATTTACAATTTCAAATACATATTGGACATCTTCAAATAAGATATTAATTGTAACTTTAGACAATTTTAACACACTATCAATATAAAAATTATAACTTAATCATTTGACATCCATTCAAAATGATCATAATTTTCACTGAAAATAGGCTCTCAAATTATTAACATATAAAATTCATATATTTTATTTTATTATCATTTATTCTCAATAAATTTTATAATTTTATCTGTCAATTTTATATCGAGAGTGAGGACAACTTAATCATAAAATATTTATAACTCTTTAGAAAATTATCTTTTTTCAGATCATTCTAAGATCTAATACAAGATAGCACAGATATACTTAATTACTAAAATTCATATCATTATTCCACTATTTCAATTTAAAATATATTTTACAAAATAGACACATTATATCTTGAAACAGCTTCACATAGAGGTAGTATTTTGATCAACTGTTTTATAAACACCTCTAATTGAAATGAAATCAGTTTCGACTGATCACGCATTCAAATATTATTTATAAATTTTAGATGAATATAATCTATTCAAAATCTATTTGAAATAAAAAAATATAAATTTAAATATAATTGAATAATAAGTACATGACATTATTAACATTTGATCTCATGAATATGAGACTTTGAAATCTAATTTACATATAGATCCGTACTTTCAAGAATAATTTTAAAAAAATGATATCTTAAAATTAAATTATGACTAGAATAAATCTAAATTATACTTTTTATTATTTAAGTTTTGAATTATTTATCTTTGTGGTTGAAAGGCTTTCCTCACGTATCCACGAAAGGAACCCAAATTATTATCGATATTTTCATTAGAGCTTCAAAATTATTACAGTTTTTTGGCGTTCTGTAGTTGAACGACCGAGCGAGGACGCCTCCTTTTTCTTTTCGTAGCTACGACGTGAGTGGAGAGAGAGAGAGAGAGAGAGCGCAAAAAATTATAAATTTAACTATAAATATATCCTGCATCAATATTTAGTTTATTGTCATATATATATGAATTTAATAAAGCACAAACTCACATTACTGTAATATAAATAAAAATAAATTATATTATAATTACTATAGATTATTATTATTATTATAAGGGTAGTCACACATGAACTAGAGATGGACATCGGATCCGGCCGACCGGCCCGACCCGACACGTCCCCAAGGCCGTGCTAGGCTGGGCCGGGCCGGGCCGCCTCTTCGGAGTTTTTGGCCCGGTCCGACACGGTCAAATACGATCATATATAAATATATATTTGTAGTATAGACACATATTATTCAAAGAAAATTTTGGTAGAGAAGATGTTCACCTATATTTTTAATCCGAGTTTAAATTTCACTTCCAACATATTTTTAGAGATAATCTATATAATAAATATTTTAATGCATCTTCTTCTATATTATATATATAACTTATTAATATAATAATGTTATATACTATTATTTAGTTAGCAATTTATATTTATAATACATATTACATTATATGACATAATGTATAATTTTTATTATATATAGAATTAAAATTTTAATTATTAATCATATAAATTATTAATCATATAAATTATTAATCATATTAATCAAAATCATATAAAATAAAATAAAATAATATATTTGAACATTCATATAGAAGATGAATCAAATAGTAAAATTATAATTAAATTATTCGATGTCAACAATTTAATAGAAATATTGAGTACTCTCAAATTTTATATAAAATCATATGTCACATTAAAAATTATGTAAATATCATATAAATCATGACATTTTATTATAAATTTGGAATTATCACAAAAGATATATAATAATTTATTCATATAATTTTTCTTAAGAGCTAATAAATATTTATCATCACTATAGACATGTAAGATAATTATAATATATTTATGATATCTGCAATATCAAAATACATGTTGGACAAACTTCAAATAAGATCGATATTTATTTTCAACTTTAGAAAACTTTGACTGACATTTGTAAAAATTATAAATTAATCTTCCAATATCTATTTAAAATAATTTTAATTTTTTATTAAAAACAGCTCTCAAATTATTGACATATCACTCATTTTATCTCCTTATCACTCTTTATAAAATTATCTTTTCTAAAAATTTGATCTCAGACCATCAAATTTAAATCTGACGATTTAAAATATCACTAAAAAAATCTTCTTAACGAAATTACTAAGTAAGTTTGTTTTCTCCTAATACATTTTACAAAATGGACATGCTGTATCTCAAGAAATCTTTATATAGAGGTAGTATTTCGATCAAGTGTTTTACATAGACCTATTGAAAATAGATTTCAAGAGCTACACATTCAAATATCATTTATAATCTTTGGATGAATATAACCTATTCAAAATTTATTTGAAATAAAAGATATAAGTTTAGATATAATTGAATAATAAGTGACAATATTAATATTGGATCTCATGCGTCTAAGATTTTGAAATATAATTTACATATACATATGTATTTTCAAGAATGATTTAAAAAAACGATATCTTCAAATTATATTATTACTAAAATAAATCTGAATTATGCTTTTTATTATTTAAGTTTGAAATATTTGTAGTTGAAAGGACTTTTCTCACGTATCGCACGAAAGGAATCCAAATTATTATCCATATTTTCATTAGAGCTTCAAAATATTATAGTTTGTCAGCATTATGTCCAAGGCGAACCCACGTAAAAGATGGGAATTGAAGCTCGGCCCTCTTCAAAATATTATACTAGTAGTTGAATTTAATAAATAAAATAAATATTAAGAAAGTCACTTGATTATTTAATTACTTAAGTAAATAAATAATTTTAATTTATATTTATAAATTTTGAGACTAAACTTATATTTTTTTTATTATTTTAGCTTTTATTAATTTTTAATACTTTAATTTTATATATTTCGACTCTTTAACCTTTTTTTTCTTGGCTACGTGAAGGGGGAAGTAATTTTCGTGTATAGTCCCTCGACTTTGCTCATATCTCATTTGGTCTTCGAATTTTAGTTTGTAACAACTTGGTCCCTTAACTTGCAATTTGCTCGTCGAAAGTTCCTTCACCTACAATAGCAGGTTTCTTCGGTTTTCACTCCACGTGGTAAAGTCACGTAAGTAAAAAATAAAAAATAAAAATATTGACGTGGAATTTAAATATTTTTTGAATAGTCTCTTAACTTTACTCGGTTCCCATTTTGGTCCCTTAACTTTAAATTATAATCAAACGGTCCCTAATTTTAAATTTGTAACTAAATGATCCCTCAACTTTATAATACGTTCACCGAAGGTCCCTTTTTAGCAAATTTGATTTATCATTTTTTTGACCACGTGAGAATACGAACATTAATATTTCTTGTGTATATGTTATTGTATGTATATGTGAGAATAACATGAACATATAGAATATTTTATTTTATAATTTTTATTCAAAAAATGGATATCGATCACCATCAAATTTCACTAGTACGTGCATCTTCCTTCCAAACTTTGATGGTTGCGCAGGCAAGTATCGACGCTCGTGTAAATATTTTCTTAATTTCTTAGTATTATTTTCTTGATAATTGATAACGTAAACTGTATCAATTTGTTCAAACTTATTTTTTATTATTTTCGTTAGATATGTTGCAAGAATATATTATTTTCATCACTAGTACTAACCTTATTTTGTTAAAAGAAATTTCCGAAAATTGATGAATTTATGGTTTGTAATCAGTCATTTTATTTATAGAAAATAATATATTAATAAAGTTCAACATTTTTTAACGATATTTACTAATTTTATGTTTAACAGTTTAAATTATAATTTATGTTATTAGTATTTGCCAAACACTATAATATGATATTACTCATAATATATAAAGTGATAATTTATTTTATTGATGATCTATATGATTAATAAAAATAGGAATGGACCAAACGGTCTCTAAGGGAAATGCATTATATAATCCTAAATACAACAATGTATTGCTAAGTTTTCTTTAACAAAAAATAAGCACCAATAGCCAAATTATAAATAGGTCACTTGACTATAGGCATTTTCAACACCAATTTTCTCAAACTAAAAATAACTATTTAATTTTTGCTCGCCGGAATAAGCATAAAAAGTTCTTCAAAACCTTAAGTAATACTTTTGTGAAAACAAGGGCTTAATATTTAATTAGTTTTTTTTATTTATTCCATGATGTGACCATATTTTGATGCTCTCAATAAAGCAATGTAAATTTAGAAAAAAAATAATATTGATCATGTTTGTCCATTGTCCAAATATTGGTATCAAACTCCATCGAACAAATTTTCATAAATGATTTTTGTTCTCGACCTCAAAATTAATACATATGAAAGCTAGGAAATAAAAAATGTTCAAATACAATTGTATATGCAAGACTGTAAAGTGAAAATAAAATGTTAAATATCAATAGGAAAAAATCAGACAATTTTTCGTATAATTAAAGTTCTTAAGATAAAATCTCTAACTGAAAAATCATTCTAAACTCAATCCAAATTAATCCCTAGATTTCAGCATCAGAATCTCCAAATTGAAAATAATAATAATAATAATAATAATAATAATAATAATAATAATAATAATAATAATAATAATAATAATAATAATAATAACAAACGTGCATATCTATTTATTTGTGTTTGTTTTTATTTTTTTAAAAATATAATGCATTTGTCGAACACTTTTGTACTTTAATGGATCAAATGACTCGTTGTCATGAACATAAATTAACTCCTTATACAGAACACTATATGTGATATAAAAAAATTACAATTTAGTTTAACGATCCGCATTTTTGTTGCATACTCTTCATGTGAATCGTATAAAAGAATTCATAATATCTAATCTTTTTCTGAAATTTTTAAAACAAAATTCAAAGACATGAATAAGACAAGTATGCTTATTGGAACGCATAGATCAAGTCCATGCTTATATTGGAGCACAAATTAATCTTTAACATAGATGTAGTGCGTGGATCGCAGCTAGAGTTGCTTAACGGAGGCATTGATTTACTTCATCAACTGAGTTTTGATCAATTTCAGTGTGTTCAAATGACAAGTTACGACTCATGATCTTAGGTTTTTACAATTTAAGATCGAATGGAAATAAGATTTACAATAAATTTTTAAACTATAATTTCAAGTCGTCATGGACTTATTCCCAAACCCCCAACTTTTTTTTAAGAAATTATCTACTTTATATCCATGACCTGCATGAATAAAAAATTAAATAGTTGCATACAAATTCATGATTTATAGTATTTTGCTAGTGTAAAATTAATATTTTAACTTTTGCCTTCAATTCTTGTATTTTTATTTGGTGTGTTTGGATCACTCTATTATTTAAAAATTTCAAAAAATTATGATGAGAAGTTTGGATTTTTTTATTTGGTGGTGTCATATTTAAAAATGCACTTAGCAATATAATATTTTTTGCTGGAATAAGATTCATATGTCTATAAGAATCTCATTCTATGCAATGCTATATCTATCTAACATTAATGCTTAATATTTATGCTTAAAGTAAACACATTTTTTTAGCTCCATTAAACGAACTAAATTAAGCGTCATAATCTTATTTTTCAAGAAATATGATTAACATGAAATATATTCCTAAAAATTTAAATATTTTTATCAATATATGTGATTTAAGTGAACACAAGCAGTTTGATTTTAATACATTGTATAACATCTTCCCAATCGATAAATTTGCTTTGGACTTATGGACCTCATTTAAAATAATTTTTTAAAGAATGAATTGGTTAGCTAAATATAATCTTATTATTGCCTCTTATTTAATTCATTCAGGATACAGAGCTTTATATTTTTTTAGAAGAAATTCCCTTCTTTATTTATCACGCATTTATTTATTTTTATACTTTTTCTCATTTTTTCCTTTGTTTTTCTAAACTTTTCATACGGTTTTAAATATTTTTATTATTTTCTCAATACAACAACGATTAAAATAATCATAAATCTAATAATTTTTTATGCAAATATTTTAATACCTTTTTATTTTTTTTATCATATCCTCTTACGTTTTTTTCCCATTTTGTTCACTTTTCCTCATTTCATCATCACATTAATAATAAGTAAAACATCATAATTAACAATTTAGGATAATATATATATTATTTAAAAATTATTTTATTTATGATATATATATATATATATATATACGTACGTACATACGAAAATAAAAAAAAGCAGTTCTTTTCGGTTTATACTTCAATATTCGAGAGTGATCGACTCAAGGATGGTATGATGATATCATTTTGTA
>LTAE01000938.1:0-42299 GCA_001647135.1 Pontederia paniculata | reverse complement strand
TGTCTCCTCCTGAGCCCTCCGGACGACCGCACCCCAAACATGTATTGGAAGATGTATTGTTGGGGTCGCCCATTCATCAATCATCGAGCGACCTCCTCCTTTCAGCCTTTGTCTCCGGTCGTCCTCTCTTTATCACTGATCGACCGGTCTTCCTCTGAACCTCCACTGTCCATCACTACCGGTCGCCCTCTTTATCTCTTGGGTCGACCGTCTTTGCCTCCTCCTCCATATACATAATACTCTGATACTGGTCGACCTCTCCTTATCACTGGTCGACCGTATGTACTCCATTGATGCTCATATGATCTCCTCCTCCTGCTACTAGTCGACCACTTATATCCTTAGGACGCCCACTGCACATTTATGGTACTTCATTGATATATCGGTCGTTCATTCCTTCAGCTCAGGTCGACCGCTGTACTAAACTTGTCTATATCCTGTTATAGAAATCAGCTCAAACAAGTTCATTAGTACAGACTGAGTTCACTTACAAATTTGTCATCATTCAAAACATTCTCGGGATCCTAGATTCAACACATACCACGACACACACATGCATTATATACAAAAGAAGATTGAAATCCGTACACCGTGGGGTGGACCACGGGCCATCATTCGAGATACACCGAACTATAGCAGCAAAGTATTGGTCTCTGCCATGAAGACCCAGAAGATGTTGAGAAGAGAATGTAGATGTTACCTAGCGAGCGTGACGAAGACAAATGAACCAGCCAAGGAGCTCAACAAGATAGAAGTAATAAAAGAATTCCTAGATGTCTTCCTAGCAGATATTTCGAGGCGGCCACCACAAAGGGAGATCGACTTCCATATTGATCTCGTGCCAGGAATGACTCATATATCGAAAGCTCCCTACCGCATGGCACTAGCTGAGATTAAGGAACTGATGACCCAAATCCAGGAGCTTCTCGATAAGGGGTTTATCCGACCAAACATCTCGCCTTGGGGTGCTCTGGTTCTATTTGTGAAGAAGAAGGGCGGGTCACTGCGTCTCTGCATTGACTATAGGATTTTGAACAAAGTGACAATAAAGAATAAGTATCCCTTACCTGGCATCGATGATTTGTTCGACCAACTCTCCAAAGCAACGGTGTTTCGAAGATTGATTTGAGGAGAGACTACCATCAACTCAGGATAGCCGAGGAGGATGTGCCAAAGATGGCGTTCAGGTCCAGATATAAGCACTACGAATTCCTCGTAATGTCGTTTGGTTTGACCAATTTTCCAGCGATATTCACGGATCTCATGATTGGGTCTTCAAGCCGTATCTTGATCAGTTCATCATTGTGTTCGTTGATGACATATTGATCTACTCCTCGAGTCTAGAAGAGCAGAAGGAGCATCTTCGCATTGTATTGGAGACTTTACGGAGTCATCAGTTATTTGCGAAATTCTCCAATTGTGAATTCTGGTTAGATCGGATTATGTTTCCCGGACACATCATATCAAAAGATGGAATTTCTGTGGTCTCGACATCAGTAAAAGCTATAACAAATTGGGAAAGGCCAAATAATGCAACTGAGATCAAAAGTTTCCTCAGATTGGCAGGATACTACCGACAGTTCATCAAAGACTTTTCCAAAATAGCCTCTCCACTTACAAATTTTACGAAGAAAGAAGTGAAGTACGAATGGACACAACAATGCGAAGACAACTTTCAAAAATTGAAGATCAGACTCACCACGACACCAATACTCACAATTTCGATCAAGAGTGGAGGTTACATGGTGTACTCTAATGCATGCGACACAAGTTTAGGATGCGTTCTGATGTAGAACGACAAGGTGTTGGCCTACGCCTCAAGACAACTGAAGAAGCACGAGGTGAACTATCATACAGACGACCTGGAGCTGGCAGCAGTTGTGTTTGCATTAAAAATCTGGAGGCTCTACCTGTATGGTGAGAAATTTGAAGTCTTCACCGACCACAAAAGTCTCAAGTATGTATTCTCCCAGAAGGATATGAACATGAGGCAGAGAAGATGGCTGGAATTCCACAAATACTACGAGTTTGCCATAAGCTACCATCCTGGAAAGACAAATGCAGTTGCGGACGCCTTGAGCAGGAAACGACCGGTGGACTCGCATGTTTGAGGGTACAAAGATGGAACATGGTGGAGAGTATAGTGCAATGGAATCCGAAGTTCACAGAGCGAGGATTGTTAATGATGACACATATGAGAGTGCATCTTGACCTAGTAGGTAGGATTGTCAAGGCTCAGCAAGAAGATGCGGAATACCAAAGGATGGTTAAGTTGTGCCAGAAAGAGGATGTAGATTTCAGCATCTCTCCGAATGATGCAATCAGATACAAAGGTCGTTTATGGGTCCCGACGAACCAAGAATTACGCAAAGAAGTGCTAGATGAATGTCACAAGAGAGAGTTTGCCATCCACCCCAGCAGCACAAAGATGTACAAGGACCTGCAGCGAAGTTTCTGGTGGAGAGATATGAAAAGGGAGATAACTGATTATGTTTCCAGATGCCTAGTAGGCCAACAAGTAATGATCGAGCATCGATGATCTTATGGGACCCTTCAGCCACTCAGATCCCAAAGTGGATATGGTGAGCACATATAGATGGACTTCATCATCAACCTTCCCCGTACGAAGAGAGGATATGGCGCTATCTGGGTGATCGTTGACCGATTGACAAAATCAGCTCATTTTCTATCAATGAAGATGAAGCAAACGGTCGAGAGCCTAATAGAGTTGTACACAAACGAGATCATTCAGTTGCACGGTATTCCTATTTCCATCGCGTCAGACCGAAATTCTTGTTTTACATCCAAGTTTTGGAAAGGCATCCAAGAGGCATTTGGGACCAAGTTGAACTACAACATTGTGTTCTATCCCCAGACGGACGGACATACTAAGCACACCATACAAACGGTAAAAGATATACTACGAGCCTGTGCACTCAATTGGCAAGGCAGTTGGGATACTCATCTTCCACTTACTGAGTTCTCATACAACAACATCTATCAGGCAACTATCCAAATGACACCATTCGAAGCACTGTATGGTAGACCATGTCGCTCATTGGCATGTTGGAATGAGGTAGGAGAAAGAAGACTGCTTGGACTGGCACTTATTGAGGACTGTGCAAAAAAAAAGTGGAGCTGGTCAGAGAAAGGATTAAAGCAGCTCAGAATCGTCAAAAGCGCTATGCAGACAAAGGGCGAAGGGGTCACACGTCAAAGTAGGCGACAAAGTAATGCTGAAGACATCGCCGACAAAAGGTGTTATGCAGTTCAGCCAAAAGGGAAAACTCAGTCCATGCTATGTTAGGTCATTTGAGGTACTGGAGATGATCGGCGATAGAGCATGCAGATTGGCACTACCCTCATCCTTCGGGCATGTGCATAATGTGTTCCACATGTCCATGATCAAGGAGTACAATCACGATTATGCAAATGTGATCTAGTTATAAGAAATCAACATCAGAGATGATCTGACCTATATTGAGTATCCAATAGAAATTCTGGATTATCAAAGTAGAAAATTGAAGAACAAGATGGTGTCGATGGTCAAAGTGGCGTCGATGCATCATCAAGCCACATGAGAATTGGAAGAAGAAATGCGCCGGGAGTTTCCTTACTTATTTGATAAGACTCCTACTTTTATCTAAATTTGAGGATGAATGCTATTCTAAGGGGTTTATGATGTAATACCCTATGTTCAATTAAACTAGAATTTAAATTTGATGAAAAATACCTAAAGATATTTAGGTAATTATCCAACCTTCAACCAGTATACTTAAGATCAAACCTCAGAATTATTCCTCTCTTCCTTTTTGCCCTAGTTGTCTCTTCTTCCCTTGAGTTTCTCTCTCCTAGGTTGCACAACTAAGGTAAGGCATGGTCTTCTAAAAAGGTTTATTATTTGTTCATCTCCTCATTGCTTGGGGAATTATGCCAGAGGAAAGAGGATGTACGAGGAGAGCGGGACAACAACAAGGAGAGGGCGAAAGATAAGGTTTCAATGATGGATCACACAAGAGATGAGGTATGTAAAGGGGGGTCCTTAGGAATCGACCATGAAACTCATCTTTATGATTGAGAAATATCATTTTTTATTTTATGATGATGATGGATGATCTCTACATGCTTTTGGATATTTTTATCGATGTTTTTGTGGGGATTTGAATATCAGATCTCAGGTTTTCATGTGCGGCCGAAGTGAAGCGGTTCTGCAAGAAAACACGAACTGTGTTCCTTGGAACACTGGTCGTGTTCTTCGACGCGGATCATGCCCAGAGGCGCGCCCTTCTCTGTACGTCGAACCCTAGTCGTGTTCTCCGACACGGGTCGCGCTCTGGCAACGCATATTCTCTGTACACGACAATGAACCCTAACCGCGTTCGTCGGTGCGGAACGCGCCTTGATGAAAACTACGAAACCCTAATTCATTTCCGTCGCCGCGCTGGAGGACAACACGAGCTGTATCATACAATACGGACTGTGTGAGGTCTCCTACCCGAAGATGATGCCTTATCGGATTTGGGTTAGACGCTGTTGGAACACACATCTATGGGCCCAACGCAGGCCATGTTCTTTAGGACGCGGTCTATGCTGGAAACTGTGTAGCGCACAGGAACCCTACAGGGAACCTGGGCCCTGTTCTCTGAACATGGGCCATGTTTGCGTAATCACACCCGAACCGTGTTTGCCAACACAGTCCGCGTTACGAGATCATCTGAAAGAGTTTTCTTGTATGTGATCTTTTATGATTGTTAACCATGATGATGATGCATACACTATAAGGTAATGATAGTAATTGAAGATAACAGATGTAATTTGCGAGACTCCATGTACAAATTGCAAATATGGAGAAAAAGGAGGATGATGAGGGGGACAGGGTTGTAGCCGTAGGCAAAATGGTGAAGCCTCAAGCCATGTGACTCCAAATCACTACGTGACCACTGTTCCAGTTGCACGGTCCTCTCCCATACATGTGCAATGAATCTGTTCGTGGTCCTGTAAAATCACTTATGCCATGGAACACGAAAGTACATGAAGCTCCCTTAATTAAAGAAGAGCTCTTCACCTTATTTTGATGATGATGATGATGAAGATGATGATGATGATGATGATGATGATGATGATGATGATGATGATGATGATGATATTAACATTAAAGAAAGATGATGATGATGCTTAAGAATAATATTTTTCAGGTCGTTTGTTTTATTACTTTCAGGCATGATTTATCTTTTTTTTATTCCTATTTGGGGCTTACATACTGGGCATAAGTTCACGAGAGGTTCGCCTCTCCTGCATCTTGACCCTGCAGGGAATTAGATACTCATGCTGATGGTGGCGTGCACATGCGGTGCTCATGACAATCTGTAGTTGCACGTGTTCCTTTTGGTCTTAGATTAATTATGTAGTAGGATGCTATCGAGTTGTACCTTCAAACTCATTTATCTATGTTGAGTCTTTAGTACTATCATGATGTTACGTCATGTTACCTAGACCTTTATGTTGGATCATTTTAGCATTTATTTTTAATATAGCATACTTTTAGCAATTTTATAATCTTCCACTGATGTGGCTTAGTTGTTGATTGAAAAGTCAAGAGTCTAGTCAATGATGTTATGATGAGTAGCGTCGTTCAGGAGTCTCTTGGACATGTGTTCAAGCAGAACTTTTGGGAGCGTTACAGTTATGGTCTTGACACTTGGCAATAATGTTTGTGAAGACAGTCCACTTGTTGTGCAAATATATTGGCATTAGAGAAGCTCAATGCGAGAGCTTCCAACTTCAAAACCTCTATTTAAAATGTCAATTGCATCACTAGCCAACTTATTTACCAAGGCTTGGAAGTCGACCATGGAGGATGTTTCTTTGGGCATGAGGCAATTATTGAATGATCCTTAGCCTTAGATTCCTTCTTCTCATAAATGCAAAACAAGCTCCCTTTCATTTGGCGACGAAGACTATCATTTGTAGCCTAATGAGATCGCGCCATTGATAAGATGCTTGGATGGAAGCCAAAGGTTTAATTGTGTTGGTAAGCACTGAGCTCAAGTTTTACTCTCAATAAACCATCCACAAGTGTTTGCAAATATCTAACATGGTGCCCCACTTGCGGGAGGACAGTCGACGCAGTAGCTCCTTGCTAATAGCATATCATATTGTTTGTAACAAGGTTGTCAAGTTCGAGAATTTAAATAAACTCGATCCTATAATCTCGTATTGTAAATTCGTTAAGTTTATGTTCCAAATAAATTTTATTATAAAGTTATTAATGTGCATTTAAAAATGATAAATTTCTTATTTAAGATCCATAAATATTAAAACAACTAATCTATTTATTTGTATCTAAAAAATATTAAGTAATAAATATGTGTACTATTACAAAATACTACCTACCTAACAATAATTGTACTGAGGTAGGAAAAAAATATAAAATTGCACTAAAGTTAGCTTCAATAGACTTTAAAATTTTAAATATTTATAAAGACTTCACCTATTACTTCATCCTTACCGATTAATAGCTAGTCAACAAAATTTTAATGTTTATAATTTGTTTTCTTATACAAACTGAAGGTTATGTATATTTATATAGAATCATATAAACTCTTATAAAATCATATAGACTCGTATAAATTTTATAAGAGTCTAAAAGATTTTGCAAAAAAAAAATAAAAATAAATCAATAATGAGTAGAATTTAAGATTCTAACCCATATAAGATTCTGCATCGAGTTGAAGAGTTTATATATCGTAAGTGTTTAAAAAATTGAGTTAAAGTTTAATAACATTAGTTTATAAGTGTTGATGCAAGGATCAATGCATGATTTGCAAATAACAAGCATGTGAGTGATGCTTGGGTGTCGTGGTTGGGTATGACATATGCTCTTGGGTGCGCTTTCAAGAACTTGAGAAATGGCATGATTTGTTGCATAATGCAGACGAACTATAACAGTGTCCAAATATATTAAACCCTTTGCACATGCATACAATAATTATAGTTAGATTGAATCCTGAAATCGAGAAACAATTTTTTTTTTGTAAAAAGAATGATTAGGAAGTGCTAATCATCCAAAACTCATAATATTTGTTGGAAAGTTAAAAGACCAAGAGGTGGGTGACAAAAAATCACAAAACTCTCTCTCTAACCAAGAAGCAAACCCGATATACAATATTTTATATTCTCAGAAGTTAGTGTTGTTTCACTTTTAAGTCAGCCCACCAAAACAACCATGGGAATACTCAGGGGCGTTATGGCTAGGGACCGCCTGTCCCAATGACTTGTTAGATGTCCCAAAAAGACTCGTGAGACTGTATCTAACTCGAGAAGCCTTGTCCGCCTCCAGTCCTCTTGTACGATAGAGCACCCAAAAAATAGGTGGGACGTGTCCTCCTCTCATCCGGTGAGGCGTGACCTCCTCTTGTGCGATACCACAAAGAACACGTGGTATTAGAAATGGTTGTCAATCTCATCTCATCCGGTAAGTCCTGGTGATAACTCGGCTATGCCTGAGTTCGGCATCCTCTACGTGTTACCATTAAGAATGAAATAGAAACACAGGGCCCAAAGGCAATTGGTGAAGACTGCAAAACCAAACATCATTAAGCTTCTTCGTGATTTCAAAAATACAAAAAAACATACATGCTGCAGGTCAGATAATAAAATGCATAGCCAGGACACTCATCAGTCAAGAATTTCTTAATGAAGCAGAAACCTCAATTGACAAAAAATTCATCAATAAAATAACTTTGCTGGAGTATAACCTTTCAGCTCAATGTTGAAATAGGACTCAAACTATGCAAGAATCAAGCTCTTAATTTGATGCCACCAGAAAGTCTGCTCCTTCAAATATATGGAAGAAAAGAGTACTCTTGTAGCAAAATTTTGAGAAAAAAATAGAGGCATCTGATTCTTCATGATGGCATGTTATTTGTTTCAGAATCCTCAAGTTTTGATATCATATTCCAGGAAGGAGAATAATAAGAAAGCACATTTCAGGAAAGTAGCATCCTATAATCTCAAATGTTTGACCAAACAGCCAATCAATTAGTTCCGATTAAGTCACTTACAAACCCTTTATCTGTCTATTGCCGTTGCACAAAGTTTAAATACTTCAATACAGAATTCTGCAAGTTTGTTTAGAAATTATTGATGCACAAAGACCAACTCACATGTATGCAGTGTGCATGCAGTAATGTAGGACTTCAAGTACAAACAAATACTCATTAGTTAGAAATGCAGGTCTGTCAAAAAAACACACGACTTTTCCTAAATTAATGAGCGGTTGTATAAGTTAGATTAATGCCACTCTAAATCATCATAATAATAAGAAAACAAGAGAGCAGAACTTACCTAAGATGAAGAAAATGCTTTCTTCAAGGTCTCCCAAACTACAGGACCTTCTGGATCGAGATTTACAAACCTCTTGAGAAATATCTTCTCAGAGCAAGTAAGGAGACTACTCAAAGCTAGCTCAGGGTTAGCCTTGCCCTTATCCTTGAGCCATTTGTACATTGAAAACCTTAAATTGACCCTGTCAACGGTGTATGACATGTATGATGGGAATGCCACCAAATAACTTAAGGGGTAACCTAAATTATTAACCAGAAATGAAATTTTGCTCTCAAGGACATCTATCTTCTGGTTCAGTATATGTGGAGCCACTTTGATCATATTAGAGACATCATTTGGGTCAAATCCCATTTTCACTAAAAAATCAAAGCGTTCTTGAAGTTCATCTCCCTTACCACGAAAAACTGTGAGTGCCTTCTCCAGCTCTTTTGAATCCTTAATAAACCCCAGACGCAATAGAAAGTTAACCTTTTCTTTAAGGGACTGCTCATGTTCGGCCGAGATTGGCAGGGGATTCAACCTCACCCCTAAAGCATATTTCTTCAGTTGAGATGGGTCTTTCTTTATAATTTTGCAAAGGCGCTTTTTGCCAGTATTAAGACAGGAAAGAATGCTATTGGTTTTCTTCAAAGAATAAGAACCAAGAAGCTGTGCGTGACTTCGCAAAATTTCCTGAGTGTCTTCTGCATTCATTTCTATTTCAATCAGAAATAGCAATCCTTGCCACAAGTTCCTCCTGAAAACTCCAATTTCTATGTTCGGAAAATTTGACAGAAGGTTAAACAGTTTGCCTTTCGTTACACCTGATTTTAACAGCAATCCAACTAGTGAAAACACGACATTCCCTGAATCATCAAGCAAAAATCCTGGTTGTTTTCTTATCAGAGCGCCTAGCTCTAGCTTAGTAAAGCCGAGCTCCATAAGAAAGTTCAAAATTACAAGCATGTTGTTCCACTTATATACATTTTCTTCTGACAAAACCCCTCCAATCCAATCTTGCTGAATAGACATCTGATCCAACTCTTCTATTACCTTTACAAATGCCTTGTTGACACTTCCAACCAAAAGAGTAGGGTCAGAAGAAACTAGTTTAATTACAGTACTTTTACTAAGACCCAATGCTTCATACATTTGGAGCTTCTTTGCCAAAACACCAAAGTCATAACCAAAGATTTCAGCAGCTTCTTTATATATCTTTCCAATCTTCCCAGGTGCAATGCCGTAATTGCATAAAGCATGATAATTGTCGATCAATTTTTCATCATCTAAAAGGAAGATCGAATCTCGAGGAAGAAACACAGAGAACTCAATTGGTTTAAGACCAATGCTCTCGAAGAAAGGCTCGAACTCATTAATGGGGTTATACCGAAAGAACCTGCCCAAGGCCCTACCGATGTCTTCCTCATTTTCTAACTTCTTCAGGATGTTACTGACAAAAATAGGAGAGTGTTTGCTGATATGCTCAGCATCAGTAAAATACAAGCCTCTGGTGTTGTGAAGGTAATCCATAAGGGCTCCTTGGGCCTGAGTGATATCATGTGTGCTTCGCTTAGCAATTTGCATTTCTTCCGGAGATACATCAGTAGATAAGCCTCTATAATTAGTAAAAGAGAACACTTTTATCATGGAAAAGGAGCTTTTGTGGTTAAAGATAGATATTTTCCATGTCGTGCTAATACTTTTTGTCAACGAGATTGATTCGTTGACATCAAAATTTCTGCTTTCCCTTGAATCTGAAATAGGGGAACAAGAAAAAGCACTTTTAACAGTAAAAGTCGGAACTTTATATAATCTACGTCGCCCTCCAGGAACAAATCGAGAAAGCAGTCTTACAGGAGCTGATCTCATCGCAGTGACTCAGATTTCTGCTGAACAAATTTTGAAGAATGCAAATAGTTATCTCAAATTTTCGATTTCCTTTTCTCCCACTAACGCGTAATTGGGCCAATCAAGCCCTTTGCTGAAAGGTGAAAGGCTAGCTGTAGGCATCCACAGCCTCTTTGAATCTTACTTGTTATTTACTGCACAATTATCCCTACCCTCGGTAGCTTACGAGTTTCTGTCCATCCCTGGTCGGGTACAGTTTCCTTTATTTTCTCAGCTTCTTTATTCGTATGAGCAAACAAGTCCCCGCTATTTGACATGGCCCTCTCATTTCACTTCGGATACGAAATCACAAGAGAGACTAAAAATAAGGTGTGCTAGTAATATGTTGTCATTTGCATCCTAATCATCACGACAGCATTGATGGGTTTTGCCATCTCCGGGCTCTCACACTTACTCAGGTCTCTGAAAACAAACCAAAGATCTGATCATTCCCTGGATTAAAGAAGGCAGCTACCTTAGATGTGAGAAAGGACCTGATATGGATGGTAGAGGACAAAACAACACAATTTTAACAAAGAAAATAGGTAATTTGTAGAGTATATCAATACTTGTACTGCATTTAGAAACTATATAATCAACTATAAAATGAGTAACTAAAAAAACATAAATTCTACATCCTACTGCAAGCAATTATCACCTCCAGGAAGTGCCATATATCATCAAATGGGATTAAAAGAACACAAAGGATAGGCGCCCCAGTGCAAAGATCGACGCTGCGCAAGCGGCGTCCCTTGGACAAGCTACGCCCCTGCACAGGGGCGCTCGGGCCTTGTGGAGGGCCGAACTCGCACAGGACACGCCCTTCGGACAGGCTCCGCTCCCTGCATCTCCGGTGCAGAGGAACCCTTGTCCCCTGCACCGGTGCACAAAGGGGCCCGATCAAGGTCGCCTCTGCGACCCAGTGAAGGGACGCCACTGCAAGGGGACAGCAGCGCCCCCAAGGCTCGGGAGGGCATTGACGGGGAGAATGAAAAACTCACCATACAAAAAACATGGAACAACAGCCGGCGACGGAGATGGCAATCTGGCGGCGACTGGGCAGACGGAAGAAAGATAACTATTTAAGCTAGTTTTCCTGGAGAGGAGGAATACACGATTTAAGCCAGTTTTCTTAGATAAAGGTCACACTTTTTTCTTGCATAAGAAAGGCCACGAAACTTTTTTTCTATAAATTCTTATAAACTTTTAAAATCATCTATAATTTTAGTCTTTTAAAAAATTGATTTTTTTTCGAATCACTGTCAATGATTCCCGCTTTTCTAAATTAAAATTATTAATAATTTTAACTTTTACA
Organism: Pontederia paniculata; assembly: GCA_001647135.1. NCBI lineage: Eukaryota > Viridiplantae > Streptophyta > Magnoliopsida > Commelinales > Pontederiaceae > Pontederia > Pontederia paniculata. The sequence goes on along the minus strand of LTAE01000938.1, from coordinate 30,772 downwards.
CCAATGTGAATTTATACCTCCTTGTATCTCATTAAATCATATAAAAGAAGGTCACATATAAAACTATTTTTTTATTATTGTTTGTTAAAGAAGAAGATGATTGGCTTTTTCCATTAACATATTTCAATGTATGCTTTTAGCCAAATTATCTGGTTTAAGATTTTTTTAATCATAATTTTTGGGAACCATCATTATTTTTTGTAACTTCGGAGAACGACACCTAGCATGTGGTCTAATTGATACTCGACTAGATGCTTTTCGAGACACCACATCAATATGAACCATATTTTTTCATCTTTTACATATAGGAATAAACATATCATTAAAACAATATCAATCAATGAAAGCTTAATAATAATTAACTTAAGATCATATAACTTAACCTTTAACTTAATCATGCACAAGATAAATCTATCATGAGCTCTGTCATCGGTCAGTCCATCCATTTGATCATCGATATAATTAATCACCTACAAAATAGGTGTAGGGAAAATGCATCTCATGAGCTTTCACCCAAAATATAAGTCATAACAATATGAATAATAAAGTATCATCCTTTAGAGTTCTTTGAAATATAGTCATTTACACAATGCAATGAAACATTAACATAACATACTCTATATACATCAATAACAATGATAAAACAGTGACATAGATGGCATATATTTATGCATCAATGTAACAATATCAGTTAAGTTGTTATATCTTGGACTTTAACCATTTTTCATATCAATAGCAATTACTGACATGAACATTCAATTCAATAGCAATAGGCATTCATATGTTTAATATCAATAACAATATATTCATTTTAGACATTATCTTATTTATTATCATTTAATAATCAAAAGCTCATCTTCTTATTTTCTTAAGTCATCCCCATAAAATGTTTTGAGTCAAATGTTCATCTTGACCATTAAAGATATTATGACGGTCATGATACACTGATCTCACCGTGAGATCACAGTATTGATCTCACACTAATAGCCCTCATATATATATATATATATATATATATATATATATATATATATATATATACATATATATATATATATATCAATAAAGTTCCTTGAATCATTTATCTACGGATCTTCAAATAACAATCCTATGTTTAATTCAATTAATTTTGGTGGACCAATGTGGTTAGCTAAACCATGAGACGCGTAGCTCCCGTGGATATTCCGAAGAACACCATCAATTCTCATATATGGGCTCAATAACAATGTAGGGACATCAATCCCTCAGTCTCCGAGAGGCGCCAAGTACACTCTCTAATATGTCAATTCAATCAATTACTACATTATCACATTAATAATATTACGATTGAGCATGCAATACGTGTTCTAGGTTATCAATCAATGGGCTCAACTAAATTAATATATAATAATATATATACGGTATGCAGGAGGTCGGTCAAACCTATCATAAGGTTGATGATTGACATTTGTTATTGGTCCCTTTCGACCTAATGGTCGGTCGTATCTGATTGACTTGCTAAGTCAAGCTCGAGCGACCTCATGGTCGGTCTGACAACGACTATCGCAAAAATAGGAAACCAAAATGTGAATCTTATGATTTTCTATAAGTTTCGATATCCTCAATACATAAATCAATTGGTAGTTTAATAAAATATCATGCCCAATATAATAGAGTTTTCAATGCAATAATCATATGAACAATCTAACATATAGATGCTCCTAATTTTAATGTATCATAACAATAAAAGCAATTATATCATCATGTAATTCATGGACTTGTATTATGCTTTTAAGAAAGAGCCTCACATAACCACTTGTTTTCCACTTGATTTCTTAATAATAATAGTATCGATTACCTAGTATTTATGCACATGTGGCAATATCAAATTCTAGCTTATATCATAATTTGACACATTATCAATCTGAAATTCATAACTCCATTTATACAAATCCAAATCATATAAAACTAACACTATTTGAAGCTGCAATTATACATCTATCTACACCTTAAATATCAATTCACAATCATTTTCCAATTTACTATGTATTTTACAATACGATCATAATATAGTTCGGGATAGTTTGATAGTGTCTTGATATTTTGACCATAACTTTCACAATAAAACTTATATTGATTTTAAACAAGTTCCTGCGTAGACTAGACTTCAAGATCTACGTTTTGATGATATATTATAAATAATTTTTGAACAACTATAACCTAGTTAAAATGATCTTGAAAGAGAGGCTGTGAAATCAGTTCATAATCACAATGTGTTGCTATCTTTGAATAAATCATAAACATTCATAAGGATTCATAATCTCATATTTAATAGTAAAAATTTAACATAATCCATTATCTACTTCATAATAGTTAGATAATATCCTTTTACATACTTTTCAAAAAGTTCCCTTTCCTATAATATTTCCTTTATCTCTCAAGACCCATCTTCATTCCATTCGAACATCCTTCCTTTTTTCTCTTTTTCCACTCCATTTCTGATGTATTCTCGATGACCATCTTGAGAACCCCTTTATGCTAAAGCAATGGAGAGTAAAAAAATACAACATAAATAATTGCTCAACTCTTTTATATTTTTGTGAGATGGATTTAACAATGGAGGTGTGAAAAACCAAAAATTTACAAAGAATAATTCAGAGAAGAAACTAAAAGAAACTGTAACAAATGGATATGATCAAAATTTGACCTCATCATTTTTCTCATTGATTTTGAAGTTTTATATGAACAAATAAGAAATAACTGTAAAAACTAAAATCTAATATTTGTTACAAAAATTTGCATGGTGGATATCCTATAGATCTTTGAAACATTTTCTAATGATCTCTTGAAGCGGATTTAGAACTAGAAAATTCAAAACTTGATTTTGTGGATATCATGAAGATTTTTGAAATATATTCTGATGATCTCTTGAAGCAAATTTGGAATAGAAAACCTAAGGCTTGATTTTCTTAATTTATTACTCCTCAAGTTGACGCATTTCGTATGCTCAACTTGCCACAAAGAAATTGGAAAATGATCTCATCTCAACACTTTTGTAAATATATCAGCTAGCTACAACCGAGTATGATAAATAAAATATAGCAATGGCCTTATAGTGAACATGATGAGGAATAAAGTGACAATCAATTTCGATATGCTTTGTTCGTTCACGAAAGATAGGGTTAGCAACAATACGAAGAGTTGATTGATTGTCACAAAAGAGATGCATGGAATGAGGATGAGAAATCTTCAAATATGATAGAAGAGATTTAAGCCACAAAAGCTCACTTGTAGCAACGGCTGGAGCACGATATTCAACTTTAGCATATGATCTCGAAATAATGTGTTGCTTTTCAGATTTCCATGAGATCAGAATTTCTACCAGACTCACAAAATATCCAGTAGTGGATCGTCTAGTGACGAAACAACTAGACCAATCAATCACTAAAAAAACTAGATCCAAAGAAGTAGGTAGCAAACAAATTCCAGCACTTGGACTATATTTTAAATAACGTAAAACTCGAATAGCAGCATCCCAATATCATTGACGAGGCTTGTGCATCAATTGAGAAAGTGTATGAACTGAATAAGATAATTTCGGTCAAGTGTTAGTTAAGTAGATAAGTCGTCTGACAAGACGATGATATCGTCTTCGATTATGAAGTAAACCACCACCATTAATAGTCAATTGATGTCATTGTTCCATGGGAAAGGTAAGAGGCTTGGGACCTGTCATTTTACATTTTGAAAGGATGTCCAAAGTATATTTTGTTTAATATGAAAAGACCAGGATTCACACGAAGTATTTCAATACCCAAAAAATATCGCAGAGAGCCTAAGTCCTTCAGATGGAAACAAGAATGAAGATATCTTTTAAACATTGTGCAATATGTAGAATTATTGTCAATAAGAAGAAGATCATTAACATATATTAGTAGATCAAGAAATATAGAGCCCCGTGAAAAGGTAAACAATGAATAGTCAATAGTAGATTGCTGAAATTCATTAGCAATCAAAGCATCTGCAAGCTTAGAGAACAAATTCCTTGAAGTTTGGCGTAAACCATAAAAGATTTACGAAGACGACAAACAAGATCAGGTGCATCACAAGAATAACCTAATGGCAATTTCATATAAACTTCCTCGTCAAGGTCACCATGCAAGAATGCATTATGCACATCCATTTGATGGATTCCCAATTTTGAGCAACAATAATTGTGAGAAGACAACACAATGTAACAAGTTTAGCGACAAGAGCGAAAATCTCATGATAATCTAATCCTTCTATCTGACTTGAATTCTTTGGCAACGAGGCGAGCCTGATACCGCTCAATACTACCATCTGCATTTCGTTTAATTTTAACACCGATATACATCCGATAGGAAGTTTGCCAAGAGGAAGTGACTGAAGAATCCAAGTGCGATTAGCCTTTAAGGCCTTTAATTTAGTAAGCATGACAACACACCATTGAGGGTCTTGCAAGGCTTCACGATGGTCTCGTGACTCATGAGCAGTATCCAGTTTAGCTAGAAATGCTTTGCAAGAAAAAGAAAAATTATCATAATAAAGGAATTGTTGTAAAGGATATTGTGTACCTGAGAAGACTTTGAATTCATGAGCGTATTACGAGAAGGAGAAGATCTACTTATGACAATATGACACACATAGTCTGTCCGATGCGTAGGAGGACGCTTAGGACGATTAGATCGGTGAGAACGGATAGGAAGAATAAATGCAGGAGATGTATTAGTGGTTTCTACATTCTCGACAAAATTGTGGGGATTGTTAACAATGCCAATAGATGTATGTGCAGAAGACTATGATGATGAAGTGGAGGAAATAATGTTAGGAGAAGGCAATGCTATAGGCTCTAGATAATTTGATGTTGAGGTGAGTGGTCGTAGGTGTATACAACTCATCGTGAATAAAATTATGGTCAGTAATGGTAACCGGGCCTGTAGGATCAATAAAAATCTTATTGGAATCAAATGTACATGAAGAGATACTGAGTGAAAAAGAAAAAAAAATATGCTCATCAAATTGTACATCACGTGAGACAAAAAATACTTTTATATTAAGATCATAAACACACCATCCTTTTTTTTTCTAAATGGATATCCCATGAAAACATATTTTCGAGAATGTGCACTAAAATTATTATTTTGTTGCACTGAAGGAATATGTACAAAATATAATGAACCAAGAACACGTATATACGAATATGAAGGTGCTTGACCAAAAAAATTTCATAAGGTGTTTTATTTGAGAGAAGCAAAGAACGAGTTTAGTTAATCAAATAAACCCTAGTAAGAACGCATTCACCTCAAAATGTTAAGGTAGTGATGCTTGAAAATACAATCCTCGATCATTGTTAAGAATGTGTCGATACTTGCGTTCAATTGGTCATTTTATTGAGGAGTGTGAGCACAAGAGGTTTTATAAATAACTCCATTTTGAAGAAACAATTCTTGAAAATTATTTGGAAATAATTCTAGATCATTACCACTATGAATGACCTTGATTGTTTTCACAAATTGAGTTTTTATCATTTGAAAAAAGTGCACTAATTTTTAAATGTGTCGGACTTAGAACGTAGGAGATATGTCCATATACATCGATTGGAATAATCTACAATGGTAAAAAAATAATGTGCTCCGCCTAAGGAACTAGTTTCGTAAGGTCCCCAAACATCGCAATGGATTAAATCAAAAGAGGAAGAATATTTATTCAAACTAATAGAAAACTTAGTTCGTGCATGTTTTGCTTGACAACATTTGCCGCATATCATATTGGAAGTAGATGAAAAAAGAAGGGATATTACTTTTTATCACCATAGAATGAGAGGGATGTCCTAAGAATCTATGTCATAGTTTTGTGGATTTTCAGTATTGACTTTATTTTTCCAGTAGTTGTACCGAAACCTTGCATGAGTAATAAACCCATTCTCGCAATTCACCCAATTCAATCAGAGTCTTCATAACACAATCCTAATGAAAACAAAGATTAGAAGAGAAGGTAGCGAAGTAATTTAGATCAAAACATAAATTAGCAATGGAAATGAAATTACAATGAAATTTTGGAACAAGAAAAATATGATGCAAAGAGATATTATCAAAAAACACATCTCCAAATTTTGTTGCAGTAATGGATTTACCATTTGGAATTGTAACCATTAATATTTAATGGTTGAGTATTAACAAGAGCATTAGTCCTATTGATTAAATGGACAGAAGCACCGATGTCAAAAATCATATCAAATGATAAAGACATTAGATGGTTACGAAAAAAATGCTCTCTTTTTTATTAAGATCAATCGTAGTGGGAAAGCATTGAATCTGCATTTCTGAAAGATTGGACATGACCCACCAATGGTGTGGGTGGATGGTGAGGATGTTGTCTTGACAACATTAGGAGAAAATTCTCTTTTGATTGAATAATCAATCATCATTTTTTCTTCTTGTTTATGAAGATAAACTTGATATTTTAAGAGACGATTTCTGGTTATATTAACTTGTGATAGTCTTTCCTTTAGGTTATCCCACAATATTATAGCCTCTTTTGTACCAGCTACACTAGCATACAATTTTTTTCCAGTGAATTGAAAATCGATGTAAAATATCGAATCACATATCTCCCATAGATCATACTTAGGATCATCTTTCTTTCATGATATTGTTATGTCTAAAAAATCTAACATACTTTCGGCCAACAATATATTATGCATTAATCTTGACCAAGTTAGATAATTATTCTCATTCAACTGGAAAGAAATTGGTTATTCCATTAATTATGAAAAGAATTTATAGCATAACAAAGATAACTTGACATGATGATCCATTAATGTAGATACTCCTGGCATTGTATGTCAAAGTAATATGAATTCGAAAGTTGCCAAATTTGAAGATAACACAAATTTAGAAGTTGTCAAATTCAAACATGATATATTTGGACATGAAATTATTGAAAATGATGACAAAGAAGAGACTCCATATGATGATTAAGATGTTGCTGTTGAAGATTGTCAAGAATCTTTACTATTGAGTATTGGTCCAATTACAAGATTGAGGATGAAACAAATTCAGGTTGTTGTGGAGAATCTCCACACAATGAGGCCCAAATAATTCATGGCTGAATTATTTAATCTAGAAATTCAGAATTAATTAGGATCAAATATATTGAGTTGTTATTTTAAAAAAGAAGTGTCCTTTGTTTGTAGGCTAAGTTAGAGTTTTATTCTCTGTCAAAGTCTAGTCTTTAGTAAACTATAAATATTACTGATTTTTATTATTTGAACAACAATTGAATGAATTAAAATTCTGACTTAATTGCTTGTGCTATGACAGAACTCCTGCACCCCGTTCTTCATGAACTTTCGTTGTTAATTACAAGATAAATTTATGATTAAATTCATTGATTTGTAATATTGATTGCTTGATTCATTGGTGATCTTGAGGTTGATATTCCGTTGTCTAATCTCGCATTTTAATCTCGTTCCTCTAGATTATCATATATTGTTCCGATCACTCAAGACAATATTCTTGACTTGAGTATCGTATTAGTTGGTATCGACGCCGCATTTTCGATACAAGTTCTAGTTATCTTTTTTTCTCTATTCTATTTGTCTTCAACATATTCGAAAAAATCCATATTCATCCACCACCATTTGCATCTAGATTCTTTTTTTCTTTCAATACTTTAGTTGTGATCTGAAAAAAAAAATTCGCTTTTGGAAAAAGATCAGAAAAAAAACATCAAAGTCTATTATTTTTACAATTTTTGGAAAAGAAAGTATCCAAAGAAAAAAATAAAAATGTGGAAATAAAAGGAAAATTTAGAAAAAGAAGTCTTGCCTCCTTAGTGCCTTCAAAGAAAAAAAAGAAAAGGGGAGAAAAAAATTGGTTGAAATATATTCTGTTGGCAGAAAATCCATAAAAAGAAATTTGAAACATATTGATCTTACCTGAAGTTTAGTTAGCCCTTGAATTTTTTTGCTATGCAATCTAATCTTATTTCCTTTTCTGTTTAGAAATCTTTTTTGAAATCTATTCCACCCTTCAACCTCGAATTCACTTTTGATCATGCGATCATATTGATAAATTGATTTGATTTAGTTATTTATTATCTTGTTTTGACTTATATTAGTTCTCTTAAAACTTGTTGTAGGGTTCAAGAGAGGAAAAAGACTGAGTGGTGAGAACTTAGATGAAAAAAGTCGAATAGAGTTGAGGTAAATACGAGTGTTACCACTTGAGGTTGTGAGAAAGTTTTGCTAACAATTTTATATGTAGTTTTCACAATTTGCTATGAAGCTGGCGAAAGATACACTAAGAAAGTCACAAATTGGAATATGCATGATCAAGTTTCAAGAGAGGATAATATCCTTCAGCGACCACGAAGACTATATGAGCAACATGAAACACAAGATAATCAAGAATGTGTGTGATCATCTCCAACAAAGACATATCAAAGTTCTCAGTTTGGTTTTAGAATTGGTTTCCGGTCAAACTTATCTTCATACTCACAACGAAGAAGACCAAACCAACAAGAAAGGACTGATGATAAACTCTCAAAAGAGATGGCTTCACACTTAGAGATAGAAGCAAAATTGGATAAATTGAAAGACGAGCATGCTAAAATCTTTCTCCAATTTAAGAATTGTCTATCTAATCATGATGTTAATGATTTTGAGGAAAAAAAAGAAGCAAGTGAGACTAGAAAAGATGAGGGAGTAAGTTCTTCCGTGACAATACAAAACATTTCTGAATGTGGTGAAAATGTGAGTCAAATTTTGAGTGATAAAAGTGAGAAAGAAGAGAGCCACAAAAATTTTGAGAGCTCAGAAAGGCCACCTTTGACGAGCATTGATGAAAAAAATTGAGTGTTGAAGAGTTGTGAGGATGAGAGAAGATTAAATTCTGAGTGTTTAGAAAGTCCACTTTTGAAGTGCATTGAGAGAAAAGAAAAGAAGTGCGTTGTGAGAACTTAGATGAAAAACGTCGAATAGAGTTGAGGTAAATACGAGTGTTACCACGTGAGGTTGTGAGAAAGTTTTGCTAACAATTTTATATGTAGTTTTCACAATCTGCTATGAAGCTGGCGAAAGATACACTAAGAAAGTCACAAATTGGAATATGCATGATCAAGTTTCAAGAGAAGATAATATCCTTCAACGACCATGAAGACGATATGAGCAACATGAAACACAAGATAATCAAGAATGTGTGCAATCATCTCCAACAAAGACATATCAAAGTTCTCAGTTTGGTTTTAGAATTGGTTTCCGGTCAAACTTATCTTCATACTCACAACGAAGAAGATCAAACCAACAAGAAAGGACTGATGATTAACTCTCAAAAGATATGACTTCACACTTAGAGATAGAAGCAAAATTGGACAAATTGAAAGATGAGCATGCTAAAATCTTTCTCCAATTTAAGAATTGTCTATCTAATCATGATGTTAATGATTTTGCGGAAAAAGAAGAAGCAAGTGAGACTAGAAAAGATGAGGGAGTAAGTTCTTCCGTGACAATACAAGACATTTTTGAATGTGATGAAAATGTGAGCCAAAGTTTGAGTGATAAAAGTGAGAAAGAAGAGAGCCACAGAAATTTTGAGAGCTCAGAAAGGCCACCTTCGACGAGCATTGATGAAAAAAATTGAGTGTTGAAGAGAGTTGTGAGGATGAGAGAAGATTAAATTCTGAGTGTTTAGAAAGTCCACTTTTGAAGTGCGTTGAGAGAAAAGAAAGAGCTGAACAATTTTCATTCTAATATTAATCCTCTTTTGTCTTTGGTTATTGATCCTTCTTTTAAGGTGTTAAGGACTGTTGAGCTACATGAAACACTTTTGCATACTACGAGCACATATTTGAGTTTGTTTTTTTCTAATGCTTGTTTAAAGACGTTGAGAAGTTCTTTGGTTGATAAGTTTTTCATTTTTACTAATTTCAATTGGTTTCTTCTATTATTTTTGTTAATCATGGTGCCTTTGATTGGTTATTTCTGATTTCTGGATTTCGAGATGAAAATTGTATGAGGTCAATTTGCTTGGAACTACATCCGTATACTACTGAGAAAATTTTTATGTGCGATGGATTTAATGTTCTAACTTGTGAAGACAATTTCAATGATTATGAAGATATTTTGAGATTTATGTCTTCGGGATATTTTAATTGTTGATTTCCAACCCATGGCAAGATTGATTTTTGTGGTTGTGCCAGAACATTGATTGATAATTCAAGTCTTATGTTGATTACATTTGATAAGTATCAAATTGATCATTTTGGAAGATTAATTTTATATGATTCTGAATTTTATAAGGTGCATATTGGTTCATTGTCATTGGACATACTCATGCTAATTGTTTCCATTGAATTTATCATATTTGGATTTTATGGGAAGTTGTGTTATATCCGTTGAAGATTTCCTGATTTATAGTAATTGCTTGTGTGATTCAGTTACATATTTTAAGGAAGAATTCACATTGGATCGAATCAATTTTTTTTATTTAAATGCATTTGATTACATTTATTTGAGAGCTTTATTTCTATGGAGTAAACATAATTTGTCTAAGAGAATCATAAGGCACAGAGGAATGTCACCAAAATTTTTATATTTGTCCTTACATTTGTCTTCTTATCATGAGCATAAAATCTTTCACCCAAGGGACTGCAAACTTCCCTACATTATTTTCTATCTAAGTTTCAATTGTAGGAATCAAGAAGTATCAATCCCGATTAGTGCATATTCGAGGATGAATCCTTCTAAAGAGGAGGGAAATGATATCAATTCGGAAGCTACCAAATTTGGAGATAACACAAATTTAGAAGATGCCAAATTCGAACCTGTTATATTTGGACGTAACATTATTGAACATGTTGACAAAGAAGAGACTTCATATGATGATCAAGATGTTAATGTTGAAGATGATCAGGAATCTTTGCAATTGAGTACTGGTCCAATAACAAGATTACGGGCGAAACAAATTCAGATTGCTATGGAGAATTATCTTCAAACTGGGTTGAAGACTCTAGATTAAATTAAATTACTCAATATATTACAAATTGGACTGCATTAAGAGTCTCCTCATGATGAGGTCCAAACAACTTATGCATGGATTATTTAATTCTGAAATATGGAATTAATTAGGATAAAATATTTTGTTTAGAGTTTTGATAAGAATTGGGTTGTTATTTTAAGAAAGAAATGTCCTTTACTTGAAGATTAAGTTAAGGTTTTATTCTCTGTCAAAGTCTAGTCTTTAGTAAACTATAAATACTATTAATTTGTATTATTTGAACAACAATTGAATGAATCAAAATTCTGGCTTAATTGCTTGTACTATGAGGGAACTCTTGCAACTTGTTCTTCATGAACTTTCATTGTTAATTACAAGATAATTTTATTATTAAATTCACTGAATTATAATATTGATTGTTTGATTCATTGGTAATCTTGAGGTTAATATTTCGCTGCCTTATCTCACTTTTTGATCTCGTTCATCTTGATTATCATATATTATTTCGGTCAGTCAAGACATTGTTCTTGAGTATCGTGTCATAAAGAGAAAACAAATTCAAATCCTGATTGAGAAAATAGGATCACACTCTGATACCATGTGAAAAACAAAAAAATTCACAAAGAAAAAATCAGAGAAGAAATTAAAAGGAATTGTAACAAATGAACATGATCAAAATTTGACCTCATTTTTGTTCTCATTGATTTTGGAGTTTATATAGACAAACCAGAAATAGCTTTAAAAAAATAAAATCTAATATTTGTTACAAAAAATTGCATGATGGATATTTTGAAGATCTTTGAAACATATTTTTATGAAATGTTATAGCAGATTTAGAACTAAAAAATTCAAAACTTGATCTTGTGAGTATTATGAAGATCTTTGAAATATATTCTCATGATCTCTTGAATTAAATTTAGAACTAGAAAATTTAAGAGTTGATTTTCTTAATTTATTAGGAGGGTCATGTAAGTAGGTGTTTTATTTTCCCGATTAGGCTGTTTTAAAATCTAATGAGTGTCCTTTTGAGTAATGATATGGAACCCCTTCATTTTTCAGGTATTACAATTTTTCCTTGATTTCTTCTTGTTGGGATTACTAAATTTTGCGGGCCCGACAAGGAGAAGTTAAAAGAAATAAAAAAGAACAAATGTGTTGGAGTCCAACTCCAACACGTCAGCAACAACTCCATCACGTATAAAAAGATTGGAGCCGTGAGTTGATGTGCTGGTGCGCGAGAGAAAAAAAAAGTCCCTGCCGCTTCAACCGCCGAGAGGAGAGAGAATTGAGGAGACAGAGAAAAGGCTTTTCGTGTTTGTTTCGGAGACGAGTTTTGATTCGTTTTCAACGAGACTTCAGGCACAGATTCTCTACAACTTTCTCATCAATCTTAGATATTTTGGTGAGATTTTTCTGACTTCTATCCCGATTTTCGGAGAGATTATTCTGTGATATCCAAGATTATTTCTTGAGGCTTTTATTTCTGTATTCCTTTGTTGAGATCAGAGAAGAAACTTTGTATTCTATTGTTTTTCAAAGTGGAAGATTTGTTGCTCGCTCCTGTGATTTTTTTCCTCTCGTAGTGAAAAATTTGTTGTTGTTTTTAATTCTCTTTATTATTAGCATCAACCCATTTAGTTTTATGCATTAAAGGGAAGAAGATAATTATGCAAATATTTGTTCAGCCTTTTTCCAATAGTGGTATCAGAGCCCGAATTATCAAATTGCATAAATTTAATGGAGGAAAATAATGCCCCAAGCCGGATGCCTGTGCTGACAGGACCAAATTATTCTATTTGAAAATCTCGGATGAGAGATTATCTGAATTGCAAAGACCTTTATGATCCAATCGAAGGTGATACTGCAAAACCCGAGGACATGGATGACACAATGTGGCGGAGATTAAAAATTAAGACAGTTGCACAAATCTGATAGTGGATCGACGATAAGGTGTTTCATCATATTGCAAATATTGATGAGCCCAATCAAATCTGGAAAAAAATTATAAGAGATGTATGAGCTCAAATCACCGCAGAATAAGATATTATTGATGAAGAAACTTGTCAACTTGAAGTATAAAAACGATCATTCTGTTGTAGAACATCTGAGTAGCTTTCAAGAATTGATTAACAAGTTGACCTCAGTAAAGATCATGTTTGATGATGAGATCCAAGCATTACTACTACTGAGTTCATTACCTGATAGTTAGGAAACACTTGTTGTCTCTCTAAATAATTTTGCTCCAAGAGGAAAGTTATCTTTAGAAGTAATCAAGGATAACTTATTTAATGAAGAGACAAGAAGATAAGAGCACAAACTCAACAACTCATTAGAAGCATTGATTGTTGAAGATCATGAGAGAAACAAACAGAGAAACTCTCACAGTAATGATCGATCAAGATCCAGAGAAAAATCGAAGTTCAGAAAAGACCTTACTTGTCATTACTGTGGCAAGCCGGAACACTTCAAGAAAGAGTGCAGAAAGCTGAAACATGATAAATCACATGAAGGGTCTGATGATGATGAAAAGGAGAAGAAGTGCAGTGATGGAAATAATGTTGCAGTGGCCACATCTGGTGATGTGTACTTTCTTATGAAGAAGATTCTGTCAACGTTGTGAGTCAAGACTCAGTTTGGATCTTAGACACTGTAGGTTCATTTCATGTTACCCCTCGTAGAGATGTCTTCTCGACATATACAGTGGATACATTGGGGTCAGTTAAGATGGGGAACAAGTCTAAGTCTCTATTTGCTAGCATTGGTGATATTCTGCTGAAGACCAACATAGACTGCAAAATTATGCTGAAAGATGTAAGACATGTATCTGATGTCCGATTGAACCTAATTTCAGTTGGAAAATTAGATGAGAAATGCTATGAGAGCAACTTCAAAGGGGGAGTGTGAAAACTCAAGAGAGGTTCACTACTTCTACCAAGAGGACAAAGACATCATACACTTTACAAGACTGAAGCACAACACTGCACTGGTGAAGTATACATGACTGAAAAGATATCTCCTTCAGAGTTGTGGCACAAAAGACTTGGTCACATAGGTGAGAAAGGACTTTAGATATTGACTCGACAAAATATGCTTTCAGGTATAAAAGATATATCTCTTGATATATGTGTGCATTGTTTAACTAGTAAGCAAACTAGAGTTTCATTTAATAGAATTTCTTCATAAAAAAGTTCGCATATTCTTGATTTGGTGTATATTGACGTTTGTTATATGAAGGATAAAACTCTAGGTGGCTCTCCTTATTTTGTTGCATTTATTGATGACCATTCTAGAAGGGTTTGGGCTATTCCTATAGCGCACAAAGATTAGGTATTGATAGAATTCAAGAAATTTCATGTCAAAGTTGAGAGAGAAACTGGCAGAAAGCTCAAGTGTGTTCGTGCAGACAATGGACGAATACAGAGGTCCTTTTGAAGAGTACTGCAACACCTTCAGCATTAGACTTGAGAAGATAGTTCTCAAGACTCCTCAGCAAAATGACGTGGTTGAGAGAATGAACAGAACAATTGAGGAACTGTCTACATGATAAGCTATCGAAGGGCTTTTGGGGTGAAGCATTGATTACTGCGGTTGATCTGATCAACCATAATTCATCAGTACCTCTAGATGATGGTATACCTCTGAAAGTTTGGACAAGGAAGAGTGCTTCATACAAACATCTTAGAGTATTTGGTTGTAATGTTTTTGTTCACATCCCAAAAGATGAGAGATCAAAACTTTACAGCAAGACAGAAAAGTGTATCTTCCTCGGGTATGGAGATGGAGAATTTGGCTACAAATATGGGATCATGTTGACAGAAAAGTTGTCAGAAGCAAATATTTAATGTTCTTGGAACAACAAACAATTGAAGATTTATCGAAAGATAAAGAGCCAACATTGCTCAAAGATTATCCAACTGAACCGAGTTCAGTTGAAATACCAAGGGAAGATGACACAGTTCCAGAAGCTGATCAAGATGAGATGATACTGATTCAGATGTTTCAGATGCACCTTCGGATAGTCCACCTGATGATGATGTCGAGCAACCTATTGAGAAAGATGCACCAGAGCCAGAGCCTCAAGTGAGAAGATCGACAAGAATCAAAGAGGTATCCTCCAACTGAGTATGTGTTATTAACCGATGGGAGAGAACCAGAATGTTATTAAGAAGTCTTGTCACATAAGCAGAAAACTGAGTGGATGAAAGCCATGCTGGAGAAGATGCAATCTTTGTATTTTGGTTGAAAAGTGAAGAAAATAATCCACACCCAAGATACAAGGCAAGATACAAGGCAACACATATAAACTGGTGAAGCTTCCTAAAGGCAAAAGAGCACTCAAGAACAAAATGGTATTTTGGTTGAAAAGTGAAGAAAATAATCCACACCCAAGATACAAGGCAAGATTAGTTGTCAAGAGATTCAGTCAGAAGAAAGGGGTGAACTTTGATGAGATATTCTCACCAATGGTTAAGATTCATCAATTAGTGTAGTTCTTGGATTAGCTGCCAGCAAGAACTTAGAAGTTGAGCAACTTGATGTCAAGACAACTTTTCTCCATGGTGACTTGGAAGAAGAAATTTATATAGAGCAGCCAAAAGGATTCCAGGTCGTGACAAAAGCAAGATTGACAAACTGAAACAAGAGCTGAGTCAATGCTTTTCCATGAAAGACCTAGGAGCAGCAAAGCACATCCTTGGCATGAGGATCACTCGTGTTAGAGAGCAACGTAAATTATGATTATCCCAAGAGAAGTACATTGATAAAGTCTTGGAGAGATTCAATATGAAGAATGCAAAAGCAGTTTCATCTCCACTTGCAAGTCACTTCAAGTTGATTTCTAGATAGTGTCCAAGAAATAATGCTGAGAAATAGAAGATGAAGTATGTACCATATGCATCTGTAGTTAGTAGTCTGATGTATGCAATGATTTGCACAAGGTCAGACATAACATATGCATTTGGTGTGGTCAGTCGATTCCTATCAAATCCTAGTAGAGAGCATTGTGATGCAGTTAAGTGGATTCTCATCTATCTTCAAGTCACTTCTAAAGTTTGTTTATGTTTTAGTGACTCTGATCCAGTACTAGAGGGTTATACTGACGCTGACATGACAGGTGATGTGGATAGTAGGAAATCTACTTCTGGTTACTTGATGATATTTGCAGGAGCAACAGTCTCATGACAGTCCAAGTTACAAAAGTGTGTTGCACTATCAACATATTAGGCAAAATATATCGCAGCTACTGAAGCATGCAATGAAGTTCTGTGGATGAAGAAATTTTTGGAGGACTTAGGCCTGAAGTAGAAGGACTATCCTGTTCACTATGATAATCATAGTGCTATACATCTTAGTAAGCATTCTAGTTTTCATTCTAAGTCTAAGCATATTGATGTGCGTCATCACTGGATTCGTGATGAGATCAAAAAGAAGAGATTCTACCTTCAGAAGATCCATACTGACAAGAATGTGTCAGATATGATGACTAAACATCTACCTAAAGAGAAGACTGTGTTTTGCAGAGAGCATGCAGGTTTGTTGGAGCCCTCTGCATAATTAAGAAGGGAGAGTTTGTTGGGCTTATTAAATTATGTGGGCCAGACAAGGAGAAGTTAAAAGAAATAAAAAAGAACAAACGTGTTGGAGTCCAGCAACAGCTCCATCACGTATAACAAGATTGGAGCCGTGAGTTGATGTGCTGGTGCGCGTGAGAAAAAAAAAAAGAGTCGTTGTCGCCATTTCAGCCAACTCCAACACGTCAACAACAGCTCCATCACGTATAAAAAGATTGGAGCCGTGAGTTGATGTGCTGGTGCGCAAGAGAAAAAAAGAGTCGATGTCGCTGTTTCAGCCGCCAAGAGGAGAGAGAAATGAGGAGAGAGAGAAAATGTTTTTCGGGTTTGTTTTGGAGACGAGTTTTGATCCGTTTTCAACGAGACTTCAGGCACATATTCTCTACAGTCTTCTCATCAATCTTAGATATTTTTGTGAGATTCTTTGACTTCTCATCAACTTTATATCCTGTTGTTTTTCATAGTGAAAGATTTATTGTTCGCTCCCGTAGTTTTTTCCTTCCACCTTGAGAGATTTTTCACGTAAATCTTGTGTGCCTCTTGTCTGATTTAATTCTCTTTATTATTGTCATCAACCCATTTAATTTTATGCATTAAGGAAAAAAAGATAATTTCACAAATATTTGTTCCACCTTTTTCCAACACAACAAAGGACTGTTATGGATTCGGCTATTTTTCTTCAAAACTTGAAGCACTCTCAAAATTGTAGCAATTATTTTTTTAAGCGGATTTCACATTTCTATCTATCATCCACAATTCCACATTTGGGAGTGGCGGCGGCCGCACATTTTCATGCTTGGTTCTATCACTCCTCTCAAAAAAAGTTCAAATAGTTTGTGATTTACAACAAATTATGAGAAAAAAAGAATGCAATTTCAGCCTTCTATGGTAGGTTCGGATGCCTTCCGACTTGCAATTGAATGATAGGCCTTTATGGCTTCATAAACTCTTGTCGTCAAGGAACCAACATGTACTGGTCAACTGCTCTTGTGCATTCTCCCCATCTGATTATGTGCAATTCAAATGTTTGAAAAATATGGCATTTAAGAGTCTATCACTAAATAGAACAACGAAAAAAAAGAAAAAAAATGACACATAAATATTTTAATATAATAAAATTCTTTTAATGGACGTTAAAAAGAAATATCCACATGAAAATAAGTCAACGTAAAAAATATTCAGCATAAACAAAAAATAGGACATCATATTGAATTTTGATACTTACACGTTTATAGCATCACATATTTCCCTTTTTTTTATTTTTCATCTATCACAAGTTTGAATACATAATACGATAATTGAAAATACTTCAACATTAAAAAATTAGAAATATGTGAAAATTTTTAGAGAGTGTTTTGCTTCTAAAATTTAAGTTCTAAGAAGTTCCGAGAACTAAATTTAATAGATTAATTCCATAGGGCCTCGTTTGAATTTTGAATTTGGAGTTAGAATCAACCTTAATTTTTAAGGATTTTTTGGAACACCAATATTCAAGCAGAACTCACTTCACCTTCTTTTTATTTTTTTTTCTATTTCATTTTTTTTCTTTTTTCTTTTACATTATTTTTTCTTAACTTTTTTTATTGTTATGTTTTATGTTATTTTAAATAATGTTTGGTCTTAAATTATAATTAGATAATCCTTCTAATAAGCTCACTTGATTAATATAATATTAAAGTTATTTTTTAATAAATGTAATATTACATTAAATTATTTTTTATATTAAATTAAGAAATTAATTTTTTTGTCATTCTATCAACTTCACGTTATAAAAAATGTAATCTCATTAATTGACGTTAACTTTTTTTTTCTTAATTGACATTACCTTTATTTTTGCTTCTATTTTTTTTTTGTTTTGCTCCTCTTTTAATTTTTCTTTTTTTTGTTATTTCAGTTTTTGATGTTAGTATTTGATTAACTTGCTTAATTAGTATAACATTTTACTAAGTTACATTTTCAAAATTTAATTATAGTGAAATTAACATAGTGTTGTTATATCAACTTTTTCGGATGATGCAACAAAAATGTAAATAATTTATTTTGCTTAGCTCTAGGATATTGATTGGCCATTTTGTCCATTAATATTTTCAAAGTTATTCACATTGATTTAAAAAGTTTTTGTCACATAGATAATTGGAACAATATCAACTTTTATTTCTCCATATATTCCTCTACTTTGTTGGCTTGTTTTCAAGTCGGATTATTCCAAAAAAAGAATCTTTTGTAAAGAGAGTCTCATAAACCCTAGTAACAAAAAGAATATTCTAAAGAACAATAACTTGATATTAGGTGCGAGTTCCATTTTAGGATATAGAGACCACTTCAAATGTAAGAAATGAAACAACTTGCTCTCTTGCATTCTTGCTTGACCAACTTGCTTGGCTTACAAAGGACACTAGCCCGAATAAAGTAGCTTTTGCTAAGGATATGCTTGAGCATATACATCAAATTACATTATCCATTATTTACCCCAAAAGAATACATTATCTATTGGCCTCGTTTCTTACCCAACAAAAATATTACATTGTCTATTTCCTCAATATATTCCTACACTTTTATTATATCTTTGTTATATAATTTCATCAAAATATTATTAGAATGGGATCGACCGTCCTATCTATTTAACCATGAGTAGACCGCTAGGTCTCTTTGGTCATATGCCTAAACCGAAGTTGAAATCTGAATAGGTTAGACCTTTTAAAATGGGCAAACCAATAAAAAAATGGTTCAACATCAAAAGTAAGGAAAAAGTAAAAAAAAATGAGAAAAACTTAAAATGGAAGATAGTGTAAAAATAATAAAGGAAAATAGATAAAGAATGGGATTTAAGAGAGGGAAAAAAGGAGAGGAAAAAAAAGAAAGAAGAAGACAAAAAGATGAAAAAGAAAAGAAAAAAAATAAAGATATAAATGAAACGGATGCCGGGATTACTTGGGGAGAGAAGAAAAAAATTGGTAAAGAGTGCAGATTCTAAAAAATAGCAATTTAGAAAAAAAAAATGTGTCCAACTGCTAATTCAATTGATCAGGATCATTCGATACACGATATTTTATTATTAAGTACTCTTTTTTGTTTGTTCGCATAATTTTAGTTATATTGTTTTCATTAAATGTAAACAATATATTATTGCCGTTAATATTTGGCTTTATCCCGTTGAATGCGGTTTATACGATTAGCAAGATATTATTTCATCTTGTAATAGAAAAAAAAACGTTATTTTATGTTATCAAAAGATGATCAGATTCAATTTACTATCGTATAAGTGGATCGACCACTTTGAATCTCATTATATTTGCAATATTGTATAAAATAATTAATTGCTTCTGAAAAAATATATTTCATATAATGTCCAAATTAAAAATAAGAACCAATAGTCACGGCAAAACATTATATACAAGTATAGAACAGGCATTGATTGGATAAAACCGCACTTCACCGCTCGTTCTTTTCCCTTTTTAGTTTAAATGCACTAAATAAACAAGACTGCATTTTAAAAATAGACTTAATTACTTAAATAGGCTTTATAACCTATTAGTGTATATAAGGTCAATTTAAATAATTAGTATATTTATTAAGAGAAATAATTTAAGTCATAATATTATATTTAATTATTTAAAGATTATTGAGCCTAATAAGCTAACAGGTTAGATCAAGACTCTGTTTGACATGTACTAGCGGTTAATAGCTTATACCGATTAGCGACTAGAGATTAGCGATTAGCAGTAGTGAGTGAATTATTAAATTTAATAAAAGTGTTTGACAAATGCAGCGTTTGAACAAATCAATAAATATAAAATGACTAAAAAGGGTACAGACAATTATTTAATAAATTGCATTA
The DNA here is from genome assembly GCA_001647135.1 of Pontederia paniculata. NCBI lineage: Eukaryota > Viridiplantae > Streptophyta > Magnoliopsida > Commelinales > Pontederiaceae > Pontederia > Pontederia paniculata. Next base: position 10,367 of record LTAE01000938.1, on the reverse strand, counting down.
ATACATGTGTCATAAGTTGAATAACACATTTTTTATTTTAAATATTTTAATATTAATAAATAATAATAAAATGAATAGCTGACTAAATAATTTATAAAATAATAAAATAATAATAAATAATAAAGTGATCATGTAATATAAAATAATAAGTGTCTCATACAAATATTAACTAATATTAAAATATTTTGAGGGTATATCTAGAAATAAATTTTCATAAGCTTGTCGCTATCCTACATGTTGGTCTGTCAAGCGTCTCAAAACGTTGAGTTCCAATCGCTTGTCGCTATTATTAATTGTGCTTACCAATCACCTTAACTAGCATATTGACTTGGTCAGCACACTATACGCTACTGTAGACGCTAATTTAAATGCGTGCCAAACAAGACCCAAACCTATAGGCAAGAACATTTGCCTATTTAATTTTTTTAAAACTAGACCTAATCTGTTTAGGTGTGACACTGGCCTTCGCCTGGTTTATTACCCGCCCTACAAGCACGAATTAAATAATCTTCCATGGGTGTCAGCAAATGACCACAGTTTATATGAGAGCTGAACCCATGAATATTTAAGAATGTATGAACAATAACATTTGGTTATGACTTCCTGTCAAAAGTAAAATAACATTCAACGTATCATGGAATCTTCCTCAGCATAATCTAAGTTGGAACTTGCAGAGACGCAACCGACACACCACTAAAAAGAGAGAAGAATAAATCAGAATTGACACAAGACATTGTATCTTGAAGGTGGTAAAAGTTTGTTTTTAATATTCTGTTTTTTGAAATGATCAATTTGATTCGCTAAATATTATTTTATTATTTATTTTGATTTCGAATTAACTATGTAGTATTGTTTTTTAGAATCATCAATTTAATTTGAAATATAATACTTTATTATTTATTTCGATTTTGAATCTCGATCTCAATCGAGTATAAGAAAGAAAAAAAAACAAGAATAAAACATAATATGCCCTATTACGCATCCTTTTATTCTATTTCTCTTTATCCCCAACCACTTCAAACGGCCCTTGAAACTTGAAGTTTAATAGTTCCAATGGGCTTAGTTCCTATTTCAATTCCCCCTCCCATCCACGCGCACATCATTCTTGGCTTGGCTTTGCGTGCTTCCAAAGCATTGGCCACATGGCATATGCCACTAGAATTAGAACGGAAGGCCCATAGCAAAAGAAACCCGCCAACACCGCGTTAACGGCCAACAATAACTTACGCGCCATATTTTAAAAAAGATAACTTTGCTTTGCTTTGCTTACCGTTGTCTATAAATACAGGACACCAACTGACCTTTTCCTTGGACAAAGACCAAGCCATCTCTTCATCGATACATCCACATCCATAATTCTCTCTCAAGAACTCGGGACAATGAGCGTGGAAGTGCTAGACGGAGCCACCATCCTCAGTTTCGTGGAGGATGAAGGCGCCTTCAACCGGTCGGTCGACGAGCGGTTCGTGAGCCTCGACGCCAACAACGACGGGCTGCTATCGTACAGCGAGATGGCGAGGGAGCTGATGAGCCTGAGGGTGCTCGAGACGCACTTCGGCGTGGACGACGCCAAGCTGAGCCCCAACGAACTCAAGCAGCTGTACGGTGGCCTGTTTGCTCGATTCGATCATGACGGCAACGGGACGGTGGACCTGGAGGAGTTTCGAGCGGAGATGCGGGAAGTGATGCTCGCCGTGGCGAACGGGCTCGGGTTCATGCCGATTCAGATGGTCGTGGAGGAAGGCAGCTTTCTGAAGAGGGCCGTGGACAGGGAGGTGGCCCTAAGGGTGGCTGCCTAAGCTCTCGTATACTATCCTCATTTTATGATTAGTAGCATTATAAGCATATAGACCTACATATGTATTGAGAAGAGCGAACGAGACTCGTAATGCTTATGTGTGTTTTTGTCATGAAAAAACTTGCAATTTTGAGTTCTAATACAATTGAAAAGTAAGTTAAAGTGCCAACCATTGTTTGGGACAAACCCAATTATCATACTTTTGGTTAGATATCAAGGCCCCTCTGTTTCTGAATGAGTTAGTTCTTTGTATTAGCACGAGTATTGCGTTTTGTAACACTGAAAAAAGATGAGTTTTATATGTTGGCAATCAAAAGGTATTTAGGCTTCATTCTGTAACAAACAATATCTTCTACTAATTATCTCGAGGAAACGGCTTCATTCTGTACAGTTTGCATCAAATATAGTGGAGCTCTGAGTAATGAAACAGTAAACAGAATGCCTCTCGCTGTTCCTCATCATGTCACATATTAGCTGTGATGATTGTTTAATTTGTTAGTGAAGAAAACGAGCATTATAATCAATAACACTATAGAATTGAAGAACTGAAATTTTCAAAATCCGAACATGATAGATAGAGTCTTCAATATACAATACATGTGCAACGAAGCACACAGTTCTATCTTGCCGAATGAAAGGATCCAAATGTACTAATATGTGATTATATCCTGGAAGGGATCATAGGGATAGTGTTCTGGAAATAAGCAGCAGCCGCCGCCACGCCACTTCCAAGCTTCACTGGGTAACCTACGTCCCTTAAGATCATCTCCACGCCACTGAGGCAACCCAAAAGTTGCAGCTACAGAAACATGGCAGGGTGATTAGTTAGTCCAAGGACAAATGCTAGAACAACATTTTGTGATCAATATCTCCAAGACAAAAGGAAACCAACTAAAATCCACCTCATTAAGGTTGCCCAGATGTCCAATCCTGAACACCTTTCCTGCCACCTTATTCAGGCCCAATCCTAAGCTCAAGTTGTATCTTTTCCATGCCCTCCTGACGATTTCAGCACTGTCTATGTAAGCTGGCACCATTACAGCAGTGACAGTGTCACTGAACCATTCTTCCTTCTGTGTGCAATTCTTCAAGCCCCAGGCCTCCACAGCAAGCCTGCATGTTTACAGTAAATGGATTAATAATTCATGACAAGAAGATAATCAAGTGCAGAAATTAGTAAATCACTGCTAGTTCGATGGCTTCAACTGATACTAGTTCAGATGCCAATGTAAACTGTGTTTATTCACCTCGTTGCTTTCCCCAGACGGCTGTGCCTTGCGATGACGTTGTCGAGGCCTTCCTCGAAGATAAGATCCAGTGCTGCTCGAAGTCCATAGAGCAGCTGGATGGAAGGTGTGTAAGGCCAATATGAACCCATTTTGTAGAATTTTAAGTAGTCCTTCCAATCGAAGAACACTCTCACTGATTTTGCTGTCTTACTAGCTTCTAGTGCTTTGGGGCTTGCACAGACAATGCCCATTCCTGTAGGCAGGGAAAGAGCTTTCTGCGATCCTGTTAAGGCTACATCAACTCCCCATTCATCCATGCGAAAGTCCAGAGCACATATCGATGAAACTCCATCAACCAGCAGCAGAGCAGGGTGCTTGTGGTCATCTGTTCAAAAGCCAAGATTGATATCTTTACTAGATTCACTTGCATGAGGGACTAAACTAAATGTTTCATATGATTCATATAGATTCATTTTTTCATGTCTCTGGAGCTAATCAGCCGAATATGATGAACATATTTTGTACTTACCAAGTAATTTCCTTACTGTTGCCAAATTGTTGGTGACTCCAGTTGCTGTTTCATTGTGAACGATGCAAATAGCCTTAATGGTATGTGATCTGTCTGATGACAGTTTTGACGCCAGAACCTCAAGATTGGCACCTTGGCCCCAATCACTTTCGATAACATCCACATCGAATTTCAAGCGCTGTTGTTGATCAATCCATAGAAGACTAAATTGCCCAATAAGGAAGGATACTATTCTATCACCAGGTGACAGTGTGTTGGTCAGTGCACTTTCCCATGCTCCAGTACCTGATAATTAAGATAAAATTAACCTCATTAAATAACACTAGTAGGTATAATTGAGGAACAAGAACTAGTGTATCTACTTACCTTGTGGAAACTAATTAATGGAGGGGTGGTATGACATGATGGAGTATAGGGTGGGGTGGTGGAGTGTGGTGAAGTGTGGTGAATTATTGTTAAACTCATGTTTGGATAAAATTTTATGGCGGTGGATGGGTTAAACTAAATCATGTCATGTTTGAATAATTTAGATAAAAGTCATTTATACCCTTTATTATATATTACTATTTATGATCCTTAAGAAATATAATATTATCACAATATTTATATATTTATCATTATTTATCTCTTTATATGTTTTTTCTCTTATCTCAATGTATTTTATTTCTTTCATAATATTTTTATTTTTTTATTTTTTTGAAATAAAAATTAAAAAAGATCAAAGATTATAGATAAATATAAAAATAATAAAAATAATAATATTATCATTATATAAATAAAAATATTGTTCAAATGATAATACTTTAAGATGCTAAAGTAAAAATGATCATAAAAATAATTATTTATCTAAAATTTAATAAAAAATAATTAATTTGAAAAAGAATATTATGGTGACATTTAATATGACAAAAAATTAGTCCGAGAAAAATAAATGTGAATGAATAAAAGTTAAACAAATGTAAGTACTAAATAATTATAAAATAAGATAGAAAAAAATAAAACCAACAAATAAACTCAAGTCAAATATTTTTCTATCATAAATCAAAATGATATAAGGAAGAATATCATTTTAAATGAATTATAGTATAATTTTAGAAAGTTATTTAAAGGAGTAGTTTTGCCTAAAAAGTTTCATTCCCCTTAATTCTATCAATTTGGTGGAATGAAATATTTGAAGTTTTGAGGTGTGACTCAACCCTCCAAACTCCATATGACTTATATTTTTTTTTACCCAAACAGGATTTAACTAACACCAGCCACCCATCTTTCACCTTATGCTCCCTAATACCTCAATCCAAACAAAGCAGTGATTAGCTAAATTTAAGTGAACAAATATGTTCTGACTGTGTTGATTAGCTTTCATATGCTTACTTTTGTCATTCACGGTCAGAATTAGATTACTTAACATGTATACACAACAAGAAAGGAATTCTGATTTAGCAGAAGCATACTTGTGGTGAGAATCAAACAAAGTTATAAAGAGTTTTCATGCTAACTCTGCAAGGTTGACTCATGATATAGTCAATAAACCAGCACTATACCTGTGGTAGGGATGAGGAAAGGAGTTCCAGTGGTCGTCTTGAAAATTTTCTTGACATCCTCAAGAAGAATCTTGGTGAGAGCAGGCACTGCAGGGGAGCGGTAGTCCTCATTGTTCCTGTTCATGGCACGAATCACCGGCTCAGGTATATTGACAGGTCCCGGCACAAAGAGATGATTCTTTCCAGGTCCATAAACGTAGTCCATCTTCCCCTGTGAACACTGAGCACTTGTGTGTCACTAAACTCGAATGGAAAGTATGAAATGGATCCCTGTTATACAAATATTTCTTTGAATTCCTTACAATTTAAGCATGCCCGTTCAGTATAATTAAGCAAACAACTAAAAATAACAGCTACAAGAACTAGAGTACAGTGTTTGCTTAATTAAAATCACCGGCAATAACAGGCAAAACCATATAAGTTACTTTGGTTGATTGCCTGTGAAACAACTAAAAATATCCATTATGTTATTCTTTTCGATTTCTTCATGAAAACAAGTTATGCCCATCTTTCTTTATTCTTTGTAGAAATGAAAACTAAGGTATGCCCTGTTGACAAAATTGCACCACAAATGTGACATGAAACTTATGAGCTGAATTAATTTTCAAACCAAAACTCAACCAGATGAACTGACAACAATCAGCCTAAAAGCTTCCTGTATGAACTTTTCTTAAACAACAACAAAAAAGGTTTTTTCCTGTGCATGAAATGAATGCTAGGAGATCATCGATCAGGTCACAAAGCATACCTGGCTGGACTGTTTTCAGGTAAGTCTTGGGGCCTTCACCTCCAGCTTCTTTGGGGAGAAGGAAACAGAGCTGTACATGATATATAATAATAATAGAACAGACGGAGAGGGGAGCCATGGCGCAAGGTGTACCGCACACGCCCCTGCGGTGGGGGCCGTTGGGCTCCGGCGTTGCAGATAAGATTCCGCCCTTGCGTTCCGGAATCGTGAGGCTGAGAAGACGAAGACAAATTTTGGATCGATCAACTGGGGAAAATAGAAACAAAACATATGGGATGTAAGAAAGATACTTACGCCTTTGCATGATCGAATTGATTGGTGAACAAACGCTAACATCTAAATTGTAATAACAAAGCAGAGAACGATGTGTTATTACTTATTAGATTAAAAAGAAAAAGAGGGTCAAGTGACGGTAGAACGATATCTGAGTTGTGTGACTCACAGTTCACTCCTCGGTCACCAGTGGTACGTGAGCGCCGAGAAGATGATAAAGCAAGCATGAGACAAGGATGCATCCACGTCAAGGTTTGTGCAAGATGTTCGTGCATGCATGCATATGCCCATGCGTAATGTTTGTAGGATCGTAGCACCAAGTAGCTCAGTTGCATTGTATGCATGTATATATACCAATTTGAAAATTAATATGTTTACAATTCCAACCGATTCAATTGTAAATGAGAAAGAAGCCATCTTCTTTTCTTTTCTTTTTTTTTTTTTCTGTCGACTTCTATGATCAAGTAATCCTTTTCTTTTGACTTGGATCATTCCATTTCAGAATCCAGAATAGATTGTTCCTGGGATTTTGTATTATTTCGAAAGATTCAAAAGCTAGGATTCATTTGAACTGAAAAAAGATATAATTATAAAAATAGAAATCCCCAAAAATATACACAACACAACTTTTCACATGGTTCGGAAATATCTCCTATGTCTATGGCCGCTGCATAGGTGACTTCGTCCGTTCCATATGAACCTTTGAGTTATTTTATATATAGCAGAATATAAAGATAGCACAAGATATTATGAAAATATTTTCCCCAACACTACAAAGAGTGATTGCATCTTATTATATAAGCTTGCACATGACACAAAGTAGTTACAGAGTGAGGAATTCGTGTGAGAGATCAAGGAGAATCTTATGGACGTGCCATATATTGTGGATTGTTGAGGAGCTATTCTTCCGAAGGACTAGGTACGTCAGGTAGTTCCAATATTCTCCCCCAAGCACATGAGGGTGAGGCCCGAGTCAAAGCTTGTCGTATAAATAATAACATGTGTCCAGTGAGAGCTTTAGTCATGATATCGATAACCTGATTCTTCGTGGAGATATATCGAACACACAAACGATGATTAGTGATTTCATCTCGAATAAAATGAAAGTCCACCTACACGTGTTTTGTTCGATTATGAAAAATTGGATTTGCTGTGAGATATGTGGCTCTGACGTTATCACACCAAAACAATGAAGGGGAACCTTAGTTGATGTGAAGCTCATGAAGTAAGGAGCGCAGTCAAATTAGCTCGGTTATGGTGTCACCTATTGACTTGTACTTGGATTTTGTTGATGATCGAGAAATAGTACATTGCTTTTTGGCAGACCATGATATAAGATTATTCCTAATGTAGATGGCAAAACCACTGATGGATTTTCTATCATCTTGATTAGTTGCCCAATCAGCATTAAAGAAGGCTTGAAGCTAAGCAGAAGAGCAATGCGTGAAGTGCAAGCAGAAATCCTTGGTAGCTTTAATATATCGGAGGACACGTTTCACAGTTTGCTAGTGTTCATTTGTGGGTAGATGCATAAACTGACAAATGATGTTCACTACAAATGCAAGATCTGGCCGCATGGTTAAATATTGGAGAGAGCCGACTATTTCTCGATATAACGTGTGGTTGTGGAATGCAGACCCTATTGATGTCAGCTTTGAGGAAGTAGCAAGTGGCGAGGAAACTAATTTGGCATTGGTCATTTGGATGCGGCTTAAAATCGTGTCAATGTATTGTCTTTCAAAAAGAGCAAGATCTGTGGGAGAGGGAACAACTTTATGACCGAGAAAATGATACAGACGACCTAGATCACGAACAACAAATTTGTTGTGTAGTTGTTGGACAACGTGATTACTCACTTGATGGTCTGAGCCTATGACTATTAAGTCATCAACATACACCAGAACATAAGTGGTTGTTGATAGCATAAAAAAAATGAATATAGAACTATCCGTTGAGGAGCCATGAAATTTGAAGGAGAGCAGAGCTGAAGTTAATGTCTGATACCATGCACAGGGCGCCTTCTTGGGACCGTATTGAGACTTCAACAAATTGCAAACACGATGAGACCTAGATTTGTTGATGAATTGGGGTGGCCACTCCATGTACATATCTTGTGACAGGTCGCCATGGAGAAAGGCGTTACTATTGTTTGCTGATGGCGATGGCGAGGATCACACGGATTGTAGTTAGTTTAACCATCGGACTGAAAGTATTTGTGTAGTCAATATCATTTGTTTAGTAAAACCCTTTTGTAATGAGATGAGCTTTGCATCGATCAATGATTTTTGTCTACTTTATATTTGGTTTGAAAAATCCATCTGCATCCAATGATGTTAGCATTTAGTGAACGTGGCACCAGTTTCCATGCCCCATTGCGAAAAAGTGAGGTGAGTTCATCGCACATCGCGTGGTGCCAATGATCATGTTTATTGGTGTGGGTAAAACCAGGGGCAGAGCCAGGATTATTTTCAGTGGGTTCACTATTATAGAATATGAAGAGATTAAATGAGTTTTAAAATTTATAAAAAAATAAAAAATATATAACTACCTAAACCTAATTATTAAACTACATAATGTGTGATATTATATAAATATACAACATATATCAGATAAAATTGGTTAAACAATTAATCAAAATAAATATAAGAAAACAAATAATGTATTAAATATAAAATAAATTATGTGAACAATGATTTCTCAATAACTAAAATATATAAAACTTTTGAGAAAGTAAGAACTAAAATAAATAAAAAATATAAAGAAAGTAATAAAATTTATTACAATATTGATGAATTGAATTCAAGAAAAAGAATATAATAAAAATGCAAAATTATCAATACTATAAAATAATTAAGCACAAGATACTATATATTATTTTTAGAAATTGATATAATAAATTACAAAAAAAATGAAAAAAAATTTAATACATGCTCCTGATATAATATCGAAGTAGTAAACAAAAGCAAGTTTAAATTTTTTTAAAAAAATTAAGATAATACAATAAGAAAGAAAATGTGTGAGAAAAATAAATTTTATTACCTGTTATACGAAAAATATATTTAGTTACATAAATCATCCCAATATAAAAGTTAAAATAAATAAATAAATAAATTTATTTATATGAGCCATCCGGATATCATAAAAGTTAAAAGAAAAAAAAATCAACTTAATAAGAAAATTAAATGTGCTATTGGCTGGAATCGAACCCCGGTGCAAATGGAGTATCATTGCTTCTCCTACCACTAGGACATCTAACCATACCTGAGTAAACAAGACTAAACTATATACATATACGTTTGTTGAAATCTAGTGCCTGCACGTGCAGGCACTTGCCACCACCCCTGGGTAAAACACGTAGGATCAGAAGGACTTGGGTTGACGGCAACAAGATATTTAAGACCAGCAAGACTCTGATAATCTATACGGGGGCTCTTGCGCAGATGGCAAGTTATAAGGACATGTGAATTATCCTCTATGTGGTGGAGGATTGGAAGATGAAGGTGGAAACGGTGATTGTGGGAATGAGGAGTTAGGTGGAGTTGTTGATGATGAAGGCAGAATGGGAGGTTCGTTCATAGAACATGGTATGTAGAGCCAAAGAAGCATGCATGGAATATTCTGAGGTGTAAGGTCGAGAGGTGACGAGATAAAAAGGAAAAAGAGTTTCGTCAAAGCAAACATATTGAGCAATGTAAAAATGCGACCTATAATCCGGTGAAGGCACCTGTATCAAAGGGTATTGACAGGATATCTGAGAAAGAGACATAGAAGAAAATGGTTGTCAAATTTATATTTCTTGTAAGGTCAAACTAAAGAGTAAGAGCAACAACCAAACACCCGAAGGGGCTTGTACTCAAGGTAATCTTGTGAAGATGAAAATAAGGTGTCATGTGCTGAAGCACAGGCGTTGGCATGCGATTAATAAAAAAAACTGCAACTTCGACGACAAAATGCCAATATTTGCGTGGGATAGTTGTAACACCCCCAAATCAGACCTTGCCACCTGGCAATAATCTTGACTTGGAGATGTTACCACACAATATCATTACCTGTAGTTTGATCATTGACCGGTCAACAAAAGGGCCACATCATACAAATACTATTTATGAAAACTAAACATTTCTGCTATATAGAAAATACTCAAGTCTATTCCTTTTATTCCAATAAAAGACTATCATCCAACAGTTAAACTGTCACAGAATACTAAACAATAGAGTTCATCATCCTCTCTTTAATAAAAACGTAAGAC
>LTAE01000937.1:5250-60220 GCA_001647135.1 Pontederia paniculata | reverse complement strand
GGGATCCTAGATTCAACAGTTATAATAAAATGTTTTAACTGCTTTATGAATTCCAAGAAAAGAGTAGTTTGCACAGTCAATTGATGGAAGTAAATCTTCTCCTTTTCATTTGTCATTCTTTGGTGAACAAATGAATTTTACTGCATCTGAAAGACATTTGAGGCTATGAACTTGAATCAACCTATTACAGAATTCAGCTCAACAAGTTCATCAGTACAAACTAAGTTCCCTTACAAATTTGTGATCATCAAAATACTCTCGGGATCCTAGATTCAACAGTTATAATAAAATGTTTTAACTGCTTTATGAATTCCAAGAAAAGAGTAGTTTGCACAGTCAATTGATGGAAGTAAATCTTCTCCTTTTCATTTGTCATTCTTTGGTGAACAAATGAATTTTACTGCATCTGAAAGACGTTTGACGCTATGCATGAAAACAAAGCTTATGCAGAACAAAGCCCAGACCATCAGAGCAAGCTGAAGTTTAGAAGTAGCAATACAAGAGATACCAAATCATATCAGATACAAAAGCAGCAGAGCAGTAAAATCTGAAATTTGGAAGTAGCAATACCAAGTTTTATGCCTCTGTTGTGCTGTCCAGCTGAGCTCCTGGTTCATGGTACCAGAACTCCTAGCAATATGGAATCTATTAAGGATGGCAAACCAAATGTGATGTGAGCAAGCAAAGGAAGGCAGAGTGTTTATTTGACATCGATGCTCTCATCACATTGAATGGAATTTGAGAGGCAACCTTAAAGACGCACTTGATCGAGCTATGCTTATTACAGATCCTGCCAAGAACTACTCAACCCAGATGTGAAGAATGTTAAGAAAACCAGACAATTCTGTGCAATATAAAAGTGAAAACCAGCCATGTAGGCAATATATGAGCCAACTTGAATGCAAAGCCGATTCAAACCAAACTTGGTAATAATTTTCAGCAACTCAAAAGATGCTAGATATATATGACTAAAGACATTGTATATCTAGTTACAATAATGAGACCTTGCATAACCGCCCTATAATTGAGAAGTGAAATAATATGGATAACAGAAATTGAAACAATGGGAGTAGATTGACAAGTATCCACCAACTACTAAGGCGAGTCAGTTTGCCAACACTATTTTGTATTTGGTTGGCCTGAATAGTGAGGAAATCAACTCCAGAACTAGGCATGATAGATTAGTTGACATGCTTGCAATTCTTACTTCCGTTGTCTATCCTAATAAACTGATGGATGAATAATGAGTTAATAAGCTAATTTTACATGGATGGTAAATATATCATAAGCAATGAATTCAACTTTGCATCCATGGTTAGTAATCACTTTCATACTCTTGAAGAAAGGGCAACACTTTCATAAGACATCAAATGTACGTCCACCTTCCGAAGAAAGGATGTGAATGAACTCACTTGAACACTTATGTGACTTTCTCTAATGCCTTTATCTGCCAGTAATTCCCTCTTTGCATTAGCAAACTTCACTTAAAATATGAGGAAAGAACAATGATTATATATAATTGAAACATGCTCTACTGCATTAATAAATTGTAGTTGTTTGAGATCCTTCAGTTCAGAAACTTGTTAGAAGTTCTTAAGTTAGTTTGTTGCTCTCAATTATCACCTGCCCACATTTGTGCTTAACCAATTATATTTCTTTGTACTCGGCTCAAGGTCATATGTCAGTGATGTTATTTATTGATGATTGTTTTCCATCTTCATAAAATGTGTCCTTGAGCCAAGAGACGAAAAGTGAAAACAACAGTTGGACACAACTATTTCCGTGTCAAATTCTGTAATGCCTTTTTCTTTATCTGCTCAAACAGTTTCTTCTGTAAATATTTGTCCTAATAGTCCCTTGTACTTCTCTCAATGACACAAAATATTCCATTATTTGTTGATTGAATTCTTGCAGATGATCCTTCCAATTTCTGTTGAGGATGTTAAGCGTGAAGTAAAGATACTGAAGGCACTAAAGGGACATGAAAATGTAGTTGAATTTCACAATGCTTTCGAAGACGATTCTTATGTTTACATAGTCATGGAGTATGTTTTGCTTTTATGCAGTTATCTTATTTTGCACATCTACACCCACTAGCGAATATATCAGCATTTTTTCCCTGTGGTTCTCCAATAGTCATACGTTTTCATAAATGTGGTGCCTGAAATACCACCACACATTGCATAAGGAGACTGTACATTGATAATCTGTTATAAGCAATAGGCATGCCTATCTCTGACTATTTTAATCATATATTTGAATAACTTTTTCTTCTGGATTCAAGAATTTGATTTTAGGTAAAACTGAACCTATATAGTGTAGATTTTGTTTTGCACAGTTGTTGGGTATCATGAGAGACTCTCACCAAAGGATTTCATACTTAGATGTTTAATGCGTTACTGAAAGTATGCTGTTAACATCTCTTTTTACCCAAAGAAACCATCAACATGGGTTTCCCCCTTAAAAAACTTTTGTGGGTTTAGGTTAAGCTCAGATTCTACAAAGTTTCTGCCTAACCAATACTGTTTATTTATTAAATCTGATTATTCATGCCTAAAAAGAGGAAAGATGAGTGTTTTTCTTTCAGTTTCAAATTTTGTATGTCCGAATCCATAAATTAGTTACTATTCTTCTATTTTTTCGTTCTTTCATTCTCTTATGAAAAGACACTTACTTTTCATGCTATGGTGGTTCTACCAGATTATGCGAGGGTGGTGAACTGCTTGACCGTATATTAGCAAAGTAAGAGCTCTTTATTGATGATATATCTCGGGTTTTTACAGATAAGAGTTTTATCTTCTGAATTCTCCATTTAAAAGTATGTACTTAGTTGTATTCAATATAGATTAAATTGTACAAGCTGATTTTTTCATTCCCTTGGACCATGCAAGTCAAGAATTTGTTGATATATTTCATTTCATCTTTATGATGGAGTTCTGAATGTCAATATTTCGTTGTAAGTTATATATATGGGATACTGAGATATCCTGAACTCTCTTTTTGCAGAAAAGATAGCCGTTATACAGAGAAAGATGCTGCGGTGGTAGTGAGACAGATGCTAAAAGTTGCTGCTGAATGTCATTTACATGGTTTAGTTCATAGAGACATGAAGCCGGAGGTAGAGTTTCCAAATCTTTAGAATGCTAATTTTGCTAAATATTGACTTTGGAAGTTCAAACAATATTTTTCCCCTTAAAACTGGGTTACAAAATAAAAAAGCTCATTCTTTGCAGAATTTCCTTTTAAAATCCACAAAGGAGGATTCTCCCCTCAAGGCAACAGATTTTGGTCTGTCAGATTTCATAAGGCCAGGTTGATTTGAGTGCTCCTGGATTTTGTTATTTTTCTGCTTTTCTGGATTAATCTTGTTGCACGGAAATGTTGAGTTAGCATAAATATTATGATTTTGTGTTCCATGGAGGATAATACTAAGTATGTTTCTTGACGCAGGAAAGAAATTTCATGACATAGTTGGTAGTGCCTATTATGTCGCACCAGAGGTACTGAAGCGTAGATCTGGGCCTGAGTCAGATGTTTGGAGCATAGGTGTCATTACATATATTCTACTTTGTGGACGGCGACCCTTTTGGGATAAAACAGAAGATGGGATATTCAAGGAGGTATAGATCATGTAGTTTTGAATTATGACAATAGTTCATTCAGATATAGAATTTATGTTTATATATAGCTAGCAAAACATGTACTTTTGCAATTGCCTATCCTAGTATTCACTTTATGGAACAAAAAAGATTTGCTGACGATCATCTTCAGATGAAATCATAGTATGCCATGTTTATTTGTAAAACAGTTCTGACTTATAAATTCCCGTAAAATTTACTAAGAATTAATAATTTCATTCTTCTGGTGTATAAACAATAACTTGAATAGTAGGCTCCATAAAATTGCCTCCAATAACATTTGTCACTTTTCCAGCAGCCTTTGCTGTTTCAGTGGGCCAGATGTTGTTCACATAATAATTTTCAAGTTGATTTCTTGCATCATGATCCTAAAAATCTTTTTTTATTTCTGAACTACATTGTTTCACTTGTTGTGCAATCAAAATGAATGACTGTTCTGTGCATAAATTGGTTTATATCACTGCAGGAACAATAACATCATATTCTCTATGATGCTGGTTCGCAGGTCTTGAGAAACAAGCCAGATTTTCGTCGGAAGCCTTGGCCAAACCTAAGCGATGGTGCCAAAGATTTTGTAAAGAAATTGTTAGTTAAGGATCCTCGTACAAGGCTGACTGCTGCTCAGGCATTGTGTAAGCATCAAATATGGGCCCGCTAGATTCCACATCTAACATATGGTCCCATTTCTCCTACCGGAAAAAATATGCATCCCATTTATTATGCTTTGTGTGAAAAGTTAGCTAAAAACAATCATGATTTAATGTTGGAATATGACTTATCGTAGTCTAGCAGCATAATTTGCTTGTTCATGGGTCCTCCCACTCAAAATTATTTGTCCATAGAGAAAGATTTGGTTGACTCTTTTGATGAACTTATTATTTTCAGCGCATCCATGGGTAAGAGAAGGGGGGAATGCATCAGATATCCCACTGGATATATCAGTGCTATCTAATATGCGCCAATTCGTGAAGTATAGCCGTTTCAAGCAGTTTGCATTGAGGGTATAACTGACTTGTCTGAGATGAATGCAGTAATAGTTTTTCCTTATTGTGGCTATGTTGAACCCACTTGAAACATGCTATATGCATTTGCATGTACAGGTTTTAGCAAGTACACTTAATGAGGAAGAGCTGGCTAATCTTAGAGACCAATTTGATGCAATGGATGTGGACAAGAATGGAGCAATTAGTCTTGAAGAAATGAGACATGTAAGTTTGCTCAAAATTATTGTTTCAAAGTTATGAACGAAGAATTTTAACTACTTAAAACCGAAAGTAACAGTTATTTAGAAATAAACGTGAATAGTAGAGCTTGAAAGACATTTTCATTACATTTTGAGATTGTCTTTACAGTTCTCCGTATGAGAAAAAAAGTAGTTAAATTAGTGTATGCTATGAATGATTTATAATGCTTAAACTTGTGCTTATATATAATAAGTACTGAAGAGTTAGAAGCTACTCATTTCTCCTAAATGCGCCAACAAAGTACGAGAGAACACTACGCTGCCATGAGGACCCTCTCTATAGCCATTGATATTTATTTTTATTAAATTCACCATCTATCACCAATAGTTAAAATAAAATTATAGCTAACTGAAAGACAATATGTAGTTCCTTGTGCACGATCTGGTTAATGGCTTCCATTATATGGTTTGATAACACTATGAGGATATTACCAAAAACAAAAAAGTTATATAACATATATTGAGTCCTTAAAAATTGCATATTCTTTTGATTATGGCAGTTTTCCAAAGTTCACTGAACAATGTGTTTCACAACCCTTATGGTTATACTCTTTAGTTTCTATGCCTCTATTTTATGTAATTCTATGAAACAACCTCCAGTTAACTTTCCCATTTATAGATTTTTTTGTTTTGTTTCCTTTTATCCTCCTTGTTATCTAAATGATATCCTGAGCAAGTGCAGATAAACAAATCAAGGGTCACAGAAAATTTCTCTTCTGATTTCCATACACAGTTTTTTCGGGAAATGCACACAGAGTTATTTTTAGTTGATATGTAATCAGAGTTTTGTCTCTATATAAGCTAAATATTTAAAATTTAATCAGAAATAAGCTAAGCGTTCTAATTTATTATTATCAATTTCATCCTAGTTTACAAGTTTTCAAATATTTACAATTCATTCAGAAATATGATTTTCTTCTCTGAACAAGTATAGCAGTGGACTTCCACTTCTCTCTTTAGTTGAGCAGTTATTTTGCAATTTTGAAGTTTCAACGGGATATTCTTAATCCCCTAGTACTTCATGATTTGTACGTTGAGTTAAGTGGCCTATGATGTTCATGTTGTGCACAAAGCTCAATAGTACAAGGGATTTACACCGTCCATCTGCATTGAAGCATTAACTACCATTGTAAACAATTGCCATTGGTGATAGATCTGTATCAGGATATCAGCAAGAGTTGTTTAGCCAAGTCAGCTTCAAACCATGTCTTATCCCTCCTCTACTCGTGTGCAAAAATATGTCCCACATAATCCCTCTACTATTCCATTGGAGATTTCTAAGATTTATGAATTACGAGCATAGAGATCACATAAGGATTACATATAGTGTTTCTATTCACATGATTAGAGCAGATAATAAAAAAATGGATCAGGACCTTTCCTTTCTTTTTACGTTTTTTATATATTCGTACTACTAAGAACTCTGATATAAAATATTTCGTCCATTATCCTTCATGATCACAACCTGCAGGCTCTAGCTAAAGATCTTCCTTGGAAATTAAAGGAGCCTCGTGTGCTGGAGATTCTTCAAGCGGTATCTTATCTCTCTGCAATTTATATATTAATCTTGTGCGACCATTTTTGTTCTTTTAATTTTCCTTTTATACATCTTCATGTTACAATTATTTTTGGCGACAATGTTGCCTTCTTGACATCACTTTATTGTTAAATATTTACAATGTGTGAATTATCATATTTTTTTCTCTAGAAGAAAGGTGCAATGTCCCAAAAGGGATTTTTTCTTTCCTTTGGTTTTAGTCTTGATAATGTGGGCATGGGGTTAGATCATTGAAACACATGCATTTGTATACCATTCTGATGATAATGAATTAATGATAAATAAGTTCCACAAACTTCTTTGTTTCTTGAAACAAGGATTACACAAAATCCTATATCATTTATTACATAGATTATATGCGGTTCAGAAAGGAACTTTGTAGTAGCCATACTGGTTAAATGCATGAGTTCTTAGGCAATAGTGTAACTTTTCATGAGGCAAACTGGCAAAAATCCTGAAGATTAAGTTAACTATTGATGAACTGAGATCTGCACCAAACATCCATATTTAGAAAATCTTCCTCACTAATGATTGTAAATTTCATTGTGTATGCATACTTCTAAATTTCTATTAACTTTATTCTTTTATGAGTCCGAACTCTAAAAGCATTTTAATCCTTGCGGAGTTGTGCAGATTGATAGCAACACAGATGGATTAGTCGATTTCTCCGAATTTGTGGCAGCAACTTTACATGTGAATCAGTTGGCAGAACATAACACGGACAAGTGGCGTATGCTTTCACAAGCTGCTTTTGATAAGTTTGATGTGGATCGAGATGGATATATCACACCTGAAGAGCTTCGGCTGGTAGATATTATAGTTATTTTGGCTTATAGTTTTCAAGTGGCATTTCATCTTTAGCTTCTTTAAACTAAATAAATTCGTTTTACAAATGCTTCAGTTATAACATGCTCATAATGTATATAGGAGACTCACCTTGGTGAATGTATTTTTTTTGTACTCCATAGTTAAATCAGAAGTTAACTGATTACAACTTCAAAATATGCAGCACTCATGTTTGAAGGGCTCCATAGATCCACTGCTGGAAGAGGCTGATATTGACAAGGACGGGAAAATAAGCTTGGATGAGTTCCGGAGGCTCCTAAAAACTGCAAGCATGGGGCCTCGCAGTGTTATCAGTCCAACCAGCGTTCAAAATGTTCAGAAATCATAAATTACGGAGAAAAAATTGAAGCATGATGAAAATGAAGCTCAGCAGCACAGCCTTACTCTTTTGCATGCAGCATGTACCAATTCTTGGTGCACCCTTATTTCTTGTGCTTCAAATCAAGGTGCGGGATTTAAGCAGTCACAAAGTGTTTTATTTGTTCCCATTTTTGGAAGAGATCAGGTAAGCGTTGTGCTATGCAATCTATCTCAAAGTTCGTTCGGACAACTTGTACATCCCACGAGCAGTAATCAAATTAAGTGTGTGCTTATTCTTGTAACAATGTAAATACTGATGAAAGTTCTCATTTTTACTCGTTAAAGCATACAGCTTTTGTATAGAACCCATCTTTTACACGAATGATTTTTCCTTTGTTTGCATTGGCTCGGATGGAAGCTTCAGGGATCACATTCTTGACCTGAACCGATAGGTTCACGATCAACATCTAGATCCACAATTCGAAGTTCTTGATTGATTTAGGTCAAGTTGGAGTTCAACTGATAATAAAAATCTTCTGTCCATAATTTGGAAGCAAGCATATATAATACAACTCATGCTTTGTCCTCTGTCGGTTCTAGTGACTTTGTTTCGATTTATTTATGCTTGCACTAGAAAATGTTAGGATTCCATTTGGTTATAATATGATAAGCAATGATTGAAGCAATTCAATGCTTTTCCATTTGGGGAAGCACAAGATAGGTGAGGATTATGACCGTCCAAAAACCTTAATAAGAATGTAACAAGTTAACATTATTGAATAGTTAATGAGCAATTATTAAGAGGCAGTACCAAATAATTTAAATCGATTATCGATTATTTAAATTAAAATTTTTAGGATCCACCACATTATCATGTTTGGCTGTAACAAATTATCAATATTTTTTATTTTTTGATAATTTAAATTATCGCTTTATTAGTAATCAAAGATGTCTTTTTAGACTACTAGCAGAGTGAGATACATTTTGACAAATTTATTCATTCAATCGAATTTTTAAAATATTTATAGTTTATTATAAATATTATCATTTAATATCTTCATGATTTCTTAAGATTATTTTATAGTCTATAAACTCACATATATTTTATCCCAACTCATTTTTTTTTATTTTTATCTTTTTATTCATATAAAATGATATATTTTGAGAGTATTTTAGTAATTTTATATTTAAAAATTTAAATTATGATTTATATTATTAATACTTATTAAATATTATAATATGATATTATCGATAATTTATAAAGTGATAATTTATTTTAGTGATTATTTAGATTACTGATTAATAATCGAGGGGAAAAAAGGTAACACGACGGAGGAATCACTTGTCAAGAGTAAAATCGTTAATCTTCCAGCAATGACGTTTGAAAACTTCAATGAACAATATGAATAATAAATGCTATTACTCAAGGGTTGGGTTCAGTATTGTGGATGTCTCTAACATGTGTTACCTCGTAATTCATTCCTATATATTCTTAAAATCTGTTAAACCCAGTTGCCAATTAGATTTTGATCGATTTTATCAAACATCACGTACACGAAATTCGAAATGGAAATTCAGTATATCCCAAAATTTCATCTCAGTTGCCAATTATCCTGCTTAGGTTGGAGTTGGATTTTTTTTATGACTTTTTTCACTCTCTCCTCTCTACTGTATCCTATTCCTATTTACTTTTTTTCTTTAATCAAATTTCAAATTTAAATTTAATTTAAATTTTAATATATAATCAATTTTAGATTTATGCTAATGATATATTTATAAAACTATTAATTACCTCGCTATGTTTTTACCTTTTTAAATTAATTTTATTAATTTCTTGTATTATCCATCTTATTATTTTTTTATTATTTAGTTTTATTTTGTAAAAAGATATTTTGTTCTTATATCGAATATTTGGTAAAACAATTTTAAAAATATTTTAACGAAATAGTTTATCACTATATTTTTTTAAAATTCAACAAAAAAATTATCTTTATTAACGATTTTATCTAAACACTCGTGAAACTTATCTATCAAATTAAGTTATCATTACATTTTGATTCATCTAAGTATTTATTAGAATATTAAATCAAATTATTTATTAAAAATTAAAAAATCTCAAAATCTGGTTTCCAAACGCCACCCTAATTTCCACTAATAAATCTATGTTAGCAATATTGATAAGCACGTAGGCTCAAGAAAACGAGAAACAATGTACGAAAAAAGTCCGCAACCATTAGTATCGAGGCCCATTAATAAATTGGAGGCCCACGTAGTCGGCGCCGGCGCATTTTTGGTTCGGTCGGAGCTTTTTATTACCCGCGTCCTTGTGCGAAGAAACGAAGTAAAATAGAGGTCGTATCATTGCTGGGGAGAAGGAGGGCACCGGCTATTTCGCCGAACGACTCATCGGCATGCCTGCTGCTGTCTCCGCCGCCGCCGCCGCCGCCGCCGCCCTCGAAGGAGACGAGGGCCCTGTCATCCGTGCCCTTGGCCACCTCTTCCGCCTCACAGAAGTCTATCTATGGTGAGTAGTACAGTAGCTGTAAAAATATAGGATTTTTTTCTTCATTCTTGGATGTTTTAGTTCCTTCAATAGCTTGTTTTGGTTTATTTTTTCCCGAACAGGGATGAAGCAAAGATCAAGGACGACAGTGCTTCGGAACGAGAACATGGATGGATTACTGTACGTTTCTTGTGTTGCTAATTTAATATTGGGGTCTTTTGTTGTTTGTAGAGCGACGCCGGATGATTGATTTTCACCATGTCTCTCATTTCTTGATTTTTAGTTCCCGGTACTTGTAGAATTCTTTGCTGATCTAGGCGTGTTGCTTCTTAAATGCTGCAGGTTGGTGCTGACACGACTGCTGATGGAAGTTCCATTGCAATCGACAGAATAACAGAAGGTAATGATCTTAAGCTCCTTTGCATTCCTTGATTGTTTTTGACATGGCTAAGCTGTCTAAGTTAGTTATACAGATTTCAGATGTGAGCTTATGGCTGACATTCCAATCTGCGAAGGTTTGGATTCTCATTTGATTTCTTCAAAAAAAATTTCATTAAAAAACCAGTCAGATTTCAATGCTAACCAAAGAAGTAGGAGAAAGAATCTGTCTCGAAACTCTTTAAGACTGTCTTTAAACTCTTCACTGGGAGTTAGTGATGCGGGTGAATGCATTTGAAAGATTATCTCTGCTGGCTGGTCCATTGTCCTCTTTTGACACATCCTATATATGACATAGTTCAATGTTCTCTCTTGATGACAATGAACAAACCATTCCCTTCATTGATTCTTATTTATCCATTACATTTTTCAGGGTAAAATAAGTTTATGTGATTGTCAATGTGTGCACAATGAGTCAGGGTAAAATGAGATATCATAGATGTTTCATGTGAATATTTACAAAAGCTTGTATGTGCGCACAATGGAAATATTGCTACTTTAAAACATTCTGCGGGGTAAAGTGGTTGCTACAATATTATTTCATGAAAGTGTGCATAGTGCTTAGTAGAGTGATTTTTCTTAATGCTTCTATTTGTTGTTGGCTGTTGTCATGTGTTTTTGGTTGAAATCCTTTCTTCAGTGAAGTTTCCATGTCCTTTTATCATGTTTTTTGACAAACGTAAAACTTATGCATGCTTCGCAGAGTATTCTCCCAATGAAGATCTAGAGCTGGCCAATCAGATGGGTGCTCTAGGGCTCCCTATTTCCTTTAGCACAAATAAGGAGGTAAACAATGGTTACTGGTTATATAGTTACTGATCCTTATGTACAAACTAGATCATAGGTTTTTTAGTTCTATACCAAAATTTTACTTTCACTTTGACGGTAAAGCATTATCGAATGCAGAAAAAGAGTAGATTGGATTCAACAGGGAAAAGAAGGGGACTCCTGAGGAAGTGTGATTCTATTGCTAAAGTAGAAAACAAGACACTTGAATTCTCAGAATCTGTTGAGCACGAAAATGTTGACTCGTCAATTATTCCTCATCACAACATAAACTTTCTTCGTCATAGCAATCACACTGCAGGACAGCATGAAGTCTTCACCTGTGATTTTGAAGAGGAGCATCTTGGCGGGTGTATTTCTACAAATGGAGTAGATGATAGTGAAGGTGATGTACTCTCTGGTGTTAGTAAAGATGAAAATGACAACAAGACATACATGGCACAAGTTAAGTCAATAGATCATGGAATAATAACATCTGGAATTGACACAATAACACATACTGGAATTCTGGAGCATCCAGAAGTTCTGGAATTTGAGAAGCTTCTTACAAATCCTTCAGACAAGAATAGATTTGATGATCATGTCGAAAGCAAATTGTGTAGCCAGCAAGATGAGAAATACTTGGACTTTTGTTCTTTATCATATGAGGTGACTCATACAGATTACAATATTATTGACGCCGCCACTCGGCAGATTAGTGAAGGCCCAACGAACTCATCTCCTTCTAGTGCTTTGTCTGATTTGCATATCCATGATACCCTCAATAATATTGAATGCGGGGAATTTGGTGTCTGGAGCGTAATTTGGGATGATTTTTACCAGAGAAATTACTTCTATAACTCAGAGACACAAGAATCTACATGGCATCCTCCTCCAGGCTTGGAATATTTCGCATCTTCTAGCACATCATGTGCAGATAAATCGACTGTTGATTTAGTTGAAGGCCATGTTACCTCTAGTTCAGCAAATGGTTCTACCTGTTTAGAAGATGAACTTTTGCAAATTGAAAGAAATGCACATACATCTATGTACAGAAATCAGCCATCAAGCTCAGTACGGGATCTTTATCTAGCTTCGAGTTCTGTAATTGACATGGTTCCTGTTGCTGTCAAGGAGCTTCCAGAGGAGCTCGTTCAACTTCATACATTAGAGGAGAAAGATCATTCAACAGGTTTTTGGGGCCTCCTATTTCTATATTTATCTTGAATCTTCTCGTCGATTATATTGAATTGTTATTTAGATGGAATTCGTAATATTTGAAACAGGTCTCGTTGATATTAGCCAAGATATTGATGAAGGCAAAAATTTGACAAGTGATGAAACCTTCAATATACCAGAATCTTCAGAGGAAGTTTCAGTGAGCAACTGGTACTAGTTTGTGAATATAGTAAAACACTTCTCTGCATGGTAGTCCTACTTTGCTGTTTAGCCAATTATTTCATCCTCATGCAGATATGGTTTCATGGCAGCTTGACCACAAATCTAAATGAAGCATATTATGATGAATACATGGAATCTCATGCTTCTGAAATCAATGAGTTGAAAAGCAATCACAAATTTACTGTTCCTAAAATGAAAAGGCGGAGAGGAAGAGTTAAAAAATGTAAGAACTTATATGTCCAGCATGTAGTCAATTATCTTTACCTATTCCATGATAAACCGTTCCTTTAAAGCATTATTTTGACTAGAATGCTATCATATCCAGATATTGAACAACAGGGAGTGGTTGGTGACATTTCTGCCAATATTGCGAAGTACTGGTGCCAGAGGTACTCACTTTTTTCTCTATATGATAATGGTATAAAGATGGATGAAGAAGGGTGGTTTTCTGTGACGCCAGAGGCCATTGCAAAGCATCATGCAAGCAGGTGTGGTGAAGGAATCGTGATTGACTGTTTCACTGGTGCGGGTGGAAATGCTATCCAATTTGCAAAGAGGTAAGTAAACTTTCATGTATAAGTTGATATTCATTTTGCATTTAGCTTACACCTTAATGATAGTTTACACGTCATATTTTTTTTATTTGTTGTCAAGAAACTTATCATTTAGGTTGCATTTGTTTCACTAAAAATAAGTTGCAGGGGAAAGTGCTTTTCAAGAAAACATTTTCCGAACAAAACACTTTCTTCTTTTTGATTTGTAACAATGATTTGATTAAAATGGGTTTCAAAAATTTTTTTTTGATTATATACATGAGAGACAAACTTATTGAGGAAAATGTTTCCCCACCTTTCTACAGAAGTTATTGGTTAACAAGAAAATATTTTTCTTTGACCAAAATTTTGCTGGTTGCAAACACATAAAACTAGGAAATCATTTTGCTGGAAAATATCTTCCTCCAAACAAACACAGCCTCAAATTCAGATGCTCAGCCTCTGCAAGGTTTTTTATTTAAATCAGTGCCGACATTTTTTTTAGAAATGCCTAGATTTAAATGCAATCCATGATCCTCTTGGTTTTATGTATACTCGTAGATATTGTGGTGTAACATGTATTATATATACAATAACTAAGATATAAGTGTCTTTTTTCTTCATATAATTTAGAGATGTCTCTACAAAAAGGGTCCAATCATTCTCATTGTAGAATTTGTGATTGGTCAAATCATGTCTTTCTGCTATGCATGCAAGGCAGTTTATGCTCATCAGTTTACTTTGGATTTCATGTTTCAGGAGTAATCATGTCATTGCAATAGATATTGATCCCCAAAAAATTGGATTTGGACAGCACAATGCAATGATTTATGGTGTGCATGACAAGATAGACTTTGTTATAGGTGACTTTTTTCAGTTGGCTGCTTACTTGAAGGTACCGTTGTATTTTTTATGTTTCCTCGCATCTTGAATTTGGACATTTATGTCTAAGATGTGGTATTTTAGGAATCCTTGAACTCTTCAGTTTGTCCCATGTTTCATGTCAGATAAGGATCCTCCACTGTCTCTCAAAAAAAAAGATAAGGATCCTCCAACACCAGATTTTGTATATTGCTCAGCACTTTGCCCCATGTCTCATGTTCAGTATTTTTTGAGCTTTATAGTCTTCTTCATGACATTATTTGGAGTGCTTGGGGACTATGTGCAAACTTTGGGTGCTTGAACAAATATGGACTGGTCACGCTATGCACACCCACATTGGGGACATCTATCTATGAACTAGATCAATAGTCTCTATATGCCAATCTTTAGACTGGAGACTGAAATCCTTAAAAACTTGTAAAACTTCTCAGGGAAACATGGAGATGTTCGCATCAATGCATTATGTTTATATTAATAATGGTTTTGATCACTTCTGTTTAATGTAGTTGGTGATTTTTTGATGCAGGGAGACACTGTTTTCTTGTCACCTCCTTGGGGTGGTCCAGATTATACCAAAGTTGAATCTTATGATATTAAAACCATGCTTAAACCTCATGATGGGTATGATTTCTGCACCAAATCTCTCTATCATAAATCTCATGTAAGGGCAATGATTCTATTAACTTTTTTTATTTTCACTGTCTCAGGTACCATCTCTTCAAAATTGCAACCATGATTGCTTCAAAGGTGGTGATGTTTCTTCCTAGAAATGTGAACATAAACCAGTTAGCAGAGCTTTCCATATCATTAAATCCGCCATGGGCACTTGTGGTACATTTCATTTCATTTTGCAGAATTCTTCCACATTTATTGTGTTAAGAAAGCATTAAAGTTCATGTACTTTTGATTCTCCGAGTTTTATTTTAATCAAGAAACATTTTAAGTTCAAATATTACATGTGTAAGAAACAGCAGACATGTAGATTTCTATTATAAAAAAAGTGAATAATAAAAAGATATGGCCTTGTTCATGACAAAGATGAATTCCAAATCACATATTTCCTTTTCGGGAGGTGATCGATTGGCATGAAAGCTGATCATTTCTTATCCTTTTCTCCTCAGCTTGTAGACAGGTGTTAGTGACGTGGAATAAATTATTATCAATGTGTTTTTTTCTTCTGTAGGTTGAGAAGAACATTCTTAATGGGAAGTGTAAAGCAATTACTGCATATTTTACTAGTCCGACATGGGAGCGATCCAGTATGCGTTCGGAAACATGATTTCTCAACCTGTCGCACTTGCTTTATTACATCTGTATGTAATTTGTATTTTGCATGTCACAGAACTTTTCATGTAGAGCAAGTTATTTTGAGAGAGCCAATGTATTTGGTCTGGTAGCAAGTTATTTTGAGAGAGCAGCAGCATATATGGCACGGGTGTTGTCGTCTCGTGGTGATGTAGATGATGGAACTTTTTAAGTTAAAGGTTGCGTCATCCAAATCATTCTTTTGGTTCTATTTGGTTGAGGAACAAAATTTGGATTAAGATTTTACTCTTCACTTTTTAATCAAACATCTTTTTCTTTTCATCTGATAGACCTCACAACAATAAATGAGCAAAGAATAAAAAGTAGAGAGTAACTTGTTCTCTCATATGGATTAAACTTATTTTCATTGAATTAGGGCAATGGGAGTAAGTCATTAATTAAAAAAATTTGATTCACCTACGCTATTCTTGCAACCAACCAAGGCCCAAGGCTGTTTTACATGTTCCACTTTCCAGTGTTTGATTGGTGATTTTACATGCTGTTCCACTTTCCAGTGTTTATGCTCGTCCTACGCTATCGGCAATACAAAATATTGAAAGCTCACGTCGTTTCTAATCCCATCAAAAGAATAAGCGTAAAAGAAGAAGAGCATACTTTTAATGAATCTTGTTTCCTTCGGCAGGGGTTCATACACTCAATTAGGCGCATCTTTTTTGTGATAGATACATTTATCTTTTTATAAATTAAACTAGAACCTCTTGACGAAAAATTGAAATAATGAACAAACACTTTTTTAGGAGAGATTTTCGGCTTCTTCAAATTGGATTGTTTATAGGTTTGAATCATATTCGTCGGTCTTCTAAGTTCTACGAAAAAAATGTAAAAAATAAATTGGTCGATTACTCTTGACCGGTAGCCTTTCTTTATCTCAAATCAATAGTGGTAGCACCCTCATATTATTTTAACAACGAAAATAATAACTACATCTCTTTTAACGGATTGCTATTATTCAAATCTGGAATTACTGCCACATCCTTCCTCAATTCAGAAGTTATAGTCATCGTTTATTCACAACATAACACCAACACTTGCTTCACCTAAACTGCTCTTCTAGTCTTTTAACCTTCTCAAAATGACTTGCCCCACTAAGCAAACTTTCCAGTGCTACTCTAATAGATCAAGCTACTAGAGATAGAGGCTTTGCATAATTGCATTCGTCACCCCACATCTAAAGTGAAGAAGTTCCGAAATTGACATTTTTTTTTCTTAATTACGCAACAACTCTTGATCATATTTCATTACAGCCAGGCAAGAATAGCATTATAACTAGGGAAGATAATGTATCGAATAAATCATATGTAGTAATGGGTAAACAACCATTATCAGATGCTCTGGTCCTGATTCTTAAGCGTAACAAGATAGATAAGTTCCTAAGTTTACATAGTATCCATCCTAAAAGTAGGAAAAATGCAAATGCATAGGAAGCAAATATTCCAACATCTCATATTGTGAGAAATGGCCAATAACAATGTTTTCAGGTCCAGATCTTTCAGAACTAGATAATTATAAACAATGAGGTTTTACCTACATTCCAAAAGCAAAGGTGCATTACTTCCGTTATAATGTGAAACACATCCAAATCAAATGCAAACAAAAACCACTTGAGATGCAGAACTGAAATCTGAAAAGTTCTGCCAGAGACAAAGTGTAAGATGCAGATAATCATCTTCTCTAATTCCAGTTATGATTCCTGCACTAACTTGGGATGGAAAAACTGCAAATGTATGTGCTGATTATCATCATACCAATCTATCACAACGCTTTTCTCTGTGTATCTATTATTCCTGTTTTTCCAATTCACCCATTCTCTCAATTATAGCCTGCGAAATTAGAATAAAATAGAAAATGAAACGAAGATATAGAAGTTGAACTGTAGAAAATGAAACTCTTTACTCCTGTTATTCCAACTCACCCATTCTTTCAATTTTGGTTCTATAGGGCATGAAAATGGCATAAGGAACTATGGAAAGGCCTAGACAACGTAACAACGTAGACAACGTAACAACGGCTTACTCCTATGGTATGCAATTCATTTCTAACTATTCATGGAAGAGCTTGAAGAACTATTTCACTGTTAATCTGGAGGAGGCACAAATACTGGCCTATATGCAGTTAATGTTGCCCACAAAATTATTTAGTGATGAAGGGATGATAATGGATAGGTTGAAGATGATTAGGAAGGATTGAAAATTTATGAGTTGAGGAATGTTATTTTAACCTATATTTGGATAAAAATAAATGATAATAGATGTCATAAGATAGCTAACATTGTTTGGAAAAAAATTGAAAAGATGGATAGAAAATGATAGTTTTATCAAAAAGACTTTTTTACCCTTTCAAATTTGAGGAATCGTTCTTATGTATCAAAAAATTTCAAACTAAAGAATCAATTTTGTACGTACTACATATAAGAACTCTAGGATCTTTGCTTGCGTGCATTAAGAAGAATGAGAAAATTAATTTAAAATAGTAAATAAGATGGAGGGTAAGTTTGGAAAAAAAAGTCTAACCCATCCAATTCCACCAAATTGGTGGAATGAAAATATGGTGGTTTTAAGGGTTGTGGTAGCCCTCCATAACCTTTATACCGTCAAAAAACAAAATAGTCAAACTTGAGTTATAATAACCCTCCACATCCACCCCTAACCCATCATCCAAACAAGGCCTAAGAGCTTGAGGAAATATTTCGCTATCCATTCTATTAGGCACCCTGGATAGAATGGAACAAAATGCACGCACTTATATTTTTGTATCATCAAACCTCAACTGGTTAAATGGATCCTTCATTTACAGAAAAGCATCCATGCCAATACGACATGAAATAAGCATGGGTTATTTCACGACTGGGTGTTTCTGTAAATCTATAGTTATAGTTATTTACACAGTTTCTTTGCACCTAGCTTTCACATAGCAGCCTCTTTGATTCATCATCCTCTTCAATTCCAATGATTGGTTTTATGATATGATATTTTTGCTTATTATATGGTTTGGCTTGACTAAGCCTCTTGTCTTGAATAAACTCGGTCTTGTCTAAAAAGCATTAAAAACACACTTTGGTTTGACAATATCCAATTCCATTAGTTTGGTTCGGATTGGCTGAATGAATAACCTCAAAGAGATTTTCATAAAGAGTAAGCCAATAAGTTGAAAGACAACTTGATGAGATTTAAAATAGTTAATCAGTAAGCCATTTTTTTCCAAAAATTCCGGTCACCTCAAGTTACACCAAGCAGATCAAAAGCCAAGTAGACAACAAATTGAAGCATGTAAATAAAAGGTTAGATCTCAAATGGAACCCCAAGAGAACAATGTAAATTTGGTTATACCTGTGAAGATAATAGTCAAAGCTGCAGGCATAAAATCCAAGGAAAACCAAAAAGAATCTATAACATGTCCTGATAAAGAGCTATAAGAAGGTATTTAATCTTCCCATGCATGGAAAAAGTGACTTTTTTTTACAATTGCACCTATAAGAGACTACATCTAAATAAACATATAAGATAAATTGTGTACTATGATGAAATGAAAAGAAGAAAAGGTGATAAAAGACTTACTCTCTTGCTTGTTTCTTGAATCTCACCGGCAAGAATGAACTCATCTAATATGAGATACACCTAAAACATTTTTTCCGAAAAAGGATTATTCAGATGCATAAAGTGCATATCATAAATCTGTGTAATCATCAGTACAGCAATCCATAAATAATTATTAACAATATTTATTTAGAGATGGTTTAAAACTTTCACCATTTCTTGACAAGTGTCGAAGGCAGGTTATATGTAATAAGATATAGTGAATAACATTTGTAAATCAAACAAAATAAAAGTGCACCAGCCAAAAGTAGGGAAACAATAACAGTCTTTTCAGAGTTATCAGAATAAGCACTTACAGCAATAACAGCTAATATGTAACCAGGATATATGCTAAAGATTAATAAACTAACACTTCGGAATAGAAAATGGAAGTAAAACAACAGCTAAAATAAAATGTCACCAACCTTGTGGAAGTTGAAAACCAAATCTAACTCACAGACATTGCTGAAGAAGTGATCTAGAATCTCCACAAACAGATGGATGCACTCCAAATAAGCTAATTCGTTATCAGTAATGTCAACACATATTGAAAAGAATAGACCTGCATATCTTCTGTAAATGACTTTATGTGTCCGGAACTGCATGAGAAAATGTTAAAACAACAGTAATGAAAAGATGATGGATAATCTTTAGACTGAATATGAATACCAAATAGAAGAAGATTAAACAAAATCAATGCTGCATTTTCGAGAGGTAAATCAAAGCTGCATCTTTTGAGAGATAAATCAAAGTTGCATTGATTTTTAATGATATGTAGTACTAGACCAAAAGTCACTTTAAGCAGTAGATATTAAGGTGAAAAGTGTCAAGCACAAATAAAGGTCAGTGAGGATGAGCCATGAAAATGCTAACATAAAGATTTAAACAGGTTTAAATTCAGCCAAAAGAATAACATATTTGAGCATTAGGATTGCTTTGCTAGTCATTTTTTGGAGGGTAAAGTGATGATTAGAGTCACAAGACTTTGCTAATCATCCAAGTTCATAAAGACGCGTAACGATGTGTACAAAGGTGAGAGAAATAAGGTAGATATTGAGGGGAATCACACAAAGATATCATTCCCCCCGCTCTGTAACAAAGAATTACACATGGATTATAATCTTTTTGAACATAACATTTGTTTCCACCAAAAATCACCTAATTACACTGCAAAGAAGGATCTCTTCGGCGTTGAGTCCATGTAAGTTGTCTTTTATCTTGCATTGCATTATAAGGTTGCTGAGCAAAAAGGATGACGATAAATAACTGCAAATATTTTTATTGGAAAAAAAACTTTAGCACTTGAAAACATGCTAATTAATTTATCTGAGACATCTTAGAAATATTCTTCTCAGAAAGGATGCCCAAGTAGCTTAGATATTCTTAGAGAATTATAGTTCATCTATCCTTTGCGCCTTCTTGGAAATGTTTGGGTTCTTGTTCTTGTATCATCTGTCCTCTCTACTATCTTATCCCTACATGACTATATTGGAGAACCTGCTATGTGCCACAGAGCATGAAGTCATAACATCAAAATCTCAGTAAACCATAAATGTTCTAGGAGATGCAATAATTTACTAGTTAACTTTGAAGTAATCATGCGCAGAAGACATGTATATACACATTTCATGTAGCCTATGAAAGATCACCAAATTCCACACAGCATCACCACCATGTTATCAATCCTGAACATTCATGATCATACTTCAATGGGAGCAAGATATTAATTTGTATACACCTAGTTAAGTGCTTTGCTTGCTATGACTCAGTTATAACGAATACAGGATACTGAAACTTATTGGAAGAAGCAACAGAAACCAAGATTGCAAACTATCCTGGGGCATCCTTCTAACTGAAAAAAAACATAGCCTGTGTGATGATGACTCTAGTTCATATATGACATATTAATAGAGTAAGTTATCAAGGATTTTAACATGACTAGCTGGTTATCTCCAAGTTAGAACCATGTATAGGCTACACTGAACAAGTAGAAAAGAGCTACAACGGGAAGTAGCCAAGCTAACTTTAAATATCGATGTCCAGCATTTCTTTCGTTTCCTCTTCCCTCATTAAGCTTTGTATTTTACTATTTCTTGGTTTCTATACTTTAACTCTAAGTAGATTATAAAAGAATCTGTAGTTCGAGACAAAGCAAAATTGGTCGCAGACTTGGTTGATCAATTGTAGAATAATCAATCTACCAGGCTCTTTATCTTCGTCAAGTATCATGTACGAGAGAATCCTCCAGTTAGTAAATAGCACCAAAATTTCAGCAGCATAACGGAAATCCTAAATCTAATGCAGCATTCAGTTCATACATGAACATCAAAACCCAAAGCATTCAAAGGAAAATCCAGCACTTGGGATACACGCCATGGCTGCCATCCCCATTCCCACCACCTGAGCTACTTAGAAATTAACCCCAGAAGAAAAACTAAAAAAGAAGCACTGAAACAATCTCGCAAAACCTAACACAAAAGCGGGATCACAGCCAGCAAATGCCCCCTGGTAATCATCAATACAGAAAACCAATAGCTGAAATCTAAGTTTTACAGTTCCGAATCTTACGTTACCTCAACGAAATTGGTGAACTTTGGATCCCTGTTGACGACCAAACGATGAACCTGAGCAGAATCACAAATCAGATTTCTTATTTTTGATTTATTTTGTACTCAATTTGTGATTTCCCGCAGAATCAAACACCAACAACGAAAATAAAAAAGAACAGAATGGGAGTGATCCTGGTGGAAGGGGGAAAGCAGACCTCGTATTCGACCTTGTGCTTC
This sequence comes from Pontederia paniculata, assembly GCA_001647135.1. Lineage (NCBI taxonomy): Eukaryota > Viridiplantae > Streptophyta > Magnoliopsida > Commelinales > Pontederiaceae > Pontederia > Pontederia paniculata. Next base: position 38,429 of record LTAE01000937.1, on the reverse strand, counting down.
TCGGATTCTTCGAGGGGGACGTAGTACTTCGCCAGACGCGTCTTTCCCTGACGATTCTGCAGCAGAATGAACCGAATCTGCAAGTTTTATCCACATCAATCTCAACAGCAGCTCCCCAATTTTACCAATTAACGACGGGCAAAAGAAGACACTTATGGACAGAGAGAGAGAGAGAGAGAGAGAGAGAGAGAGAGATTACCATTTCTTCCTCGTCGTCGCCGGAGCCGGAGGAGCGATCGGTCGGAGTTCGGCGGGAAAGAGGCCGGAGAGTTTGCTGCGTCGCGTTCTTTTTCTTTATATATCTTTTTTTTCTTTCAAAATATATTTTTTGCACAATACTTTTTAAATATTTTAGGAGATAAAGAGCATATGTTTTATCGTGTAAGTTAATATTTTTTTTTACTCGTCTTGTGAATTAAATAAGTGAATGTGATCGTAACTACGACTTACGAGAGAAATAATTCAATTTGAATCATATGACTAATTTGGTGATCGTTTATTAAATTATTTTGTAAACTGAACTAATTTGATTGTGTTCAATTGTAAAGTTATTTTGTTTGCAAAATATTATTGTACACAAATAAAAGTACAAAATTAATTATAAATTAACCGGTGGTCAAATTGAGCAGAAGATGATTTGTAGGTTAACGAAATGAAAAGTTTAAACAGTTTTTTTTTTAAATACTGATAAAACAAAAATATGATAGCATAAAAAGTAAAAATGATAATAACAAAAGAAGAAGAAAAAATATGCATATATTATTATTATTATTATTATTATTATTATTATTATTATTATTATTATTATTATTATTGATCTTACCAAACCCCTATAAAAAAGAAAAAAATTGAAACAAAAAATCATTAATATCATATAAAACTTTAACATTTCTCTTTATTTATTTTGTCTTCTACTTAATTAGTGTGAGGGTTCATTCATTTGAAAAATAACACACTTTATGCTAATTCATAAGCTCATCATTGTTTTTGCATTATAATATTATGCTTTTTTCATTGATGCTATAAAAATTCTTGTTTAGTTTAATTAACAATTATATATTCTATTTTGACTTTTTAGAAAATATAGAAAATACATATTGAATAGATAAGAGAAAAATGTGTTCTCTTTTATTTTTAAATATTAAATTATCAAGTTATAATGATCAACTATCTTTTACACTCTTGTATCTTTACTTTTTATGTGCTTAACAACCTTAAATTGAAAAAGGAACAGACTCATAGATTTATTGGTAATATATAAATTTCTTACATTGGATCCAAACGCAATTTCAAAATTACATATTACTAATAAATTATCATCTTATGAGTATATGATATTCAATAAATTTTCCAAGTAGTCCGTTTACATCAATAGAAAAAGTAATTTAAAGTTGCTAATCAAGTAAAACTTTAGATACAAAAATAATTAAAATGAAAAATAGGCTATGATTATGATTTGAATAACTATTAAAAATAAAGCAGCACTCGGTACAATTTTTCTTACCTATTCAATACATGTTTTTATAATTTTCTATGCAAGTGACATCCAAAACTAAAATTTATAATTATTAATTAAACAAACAATATATATTGCTTGCACTATGGAATGGTCCAAATTATACACCACATCGGATGCATAGCAAATTACTATACACCTCCATTAACCTTAATGCAAAGAAAAAAATTGAGGTGCATAACAATTTGCTATGCACTCAATGCAGTGCATGATTTGGACTATTGATTTAAAAATCAATGGTTTAGATTCTATTCAATTAAAATTTTGAGTCATTAATAAAATAAGATATGTGTCATTGATTTTTAAATCAATGATCTAAATCATGCATCACATCGAATGCATAATAAATTACTATACACCTCTAGCAAAAGCTAAAATTTGGCGACTTTATATATTAGTATAAAGTATGTTACTTTTTAATTTTTTTCCTTATTTTTTTTAATTATTATTTTTTAATGGTTTAAATAAGGGTTTAATGTTGTTTGATGTATCTTTTATCAACCGTTGGATCAAAGATCCACGGCTGCAAATGATTTAGTCACTTTTTATTGCAGTCGTGAATTTTTTATTCAATGGCTGATAAAGAGAACCTCAAGTTGTCCTCCTTTAATTGGGGGACAACAATATTTTGCCATTTAAATAAAGTGATACATGTATTTAGTTCTTTGGACAATTATTAAAATATGTTGATTTTTTTACTAGAGTAAAAATAAGAGAAATGTTAAAAAAAAGTTAAAAGCGAAGCAACTTCCATTGGGTACCGGTACAGAGTGGGATTCCTCCTTCCGATTGGGCCATTTGTTCTGAACTTTGAGAGGATACGGGCACGCGACAGCACGTGGAAACGATGTGTCGGCCTCTCGCCGGCCGAACCACTCGGCGCTCAATAAACGTGCCGCGACAATTTCGAACTCTTATCAAATTGTTAAATTTAAGATGTACAATTAAAAAATATATATAGTTATTAATTTTTTTATCATAAATGATAAATTTAAAAAATAAAAGAGAAGATAAATATACACCTCTATAATATTAGTTAATATATTATTTCGGAGATTTTTTCTTTTATATTACTAGTTAAAATATTATCGGCTCCAAAAAGTAGTATTTTGTTAATTACCTTTTAAATGTTTTTACTTCTACTCTTAAACTATAGTTGTTCTCGTATGCTTTTAAACAATTGTGAATATTGATTTAATAATGTAAAAAAGTTATATGTATATTATGGGGTAATTAACAAAGAAGATGTGATATGATGCCAACCTTAAGTAAGTGGAAAATTCCACCTTAAAAATTGAATGCTTAAATGGTCACAAGATTTGTTGCCACCGACAGGCTTTTGGCTGCTTGGCAGTTGTCATCCTTTAGCTCCTTTTGCAAAATGACTCCATCATATGCACCCAGAAAGACATGTAGAATACCCCTTTTTTCATATTTAACAAAAAAAAATATTATAACTTTTGGATAGTTCTTTAACTTTTATAAAAAAAATATTTTTAAGTTTTATAATATTAAAAAAATATTTATAAATTAGCATCAATCACATATTATTTATTTTAATATCATTGTTTATCACTTATCTAATTTTTCATAATATATAAGCTATAATGTTAATTGAGCAATCTTATATGCATGTCAAAATATATTAATAATCATATAGCAATCCTATAAATTTATTATTATTATGTAGCCTTTCATTGGACTTTCAAATTCATTGCCGGTTTTATTAAATTTAAACTTTGTCTCATCTTTTTAATTTGAAAAAGCTAAACATTATATTGGATATAATCAGTTTTTCATATTTATTTAATTTTTCAAATTAAATGAATGTTTCTCTTTTTGTTGAAGTTAGCGACGATTGCCATAGAAATTAAGAATATGCCTTATCATCTAGTTTTATTATAAAAAAATGAAAAAAAAATATTATAAGAAAAACCGCGACATAGTTATTGAAAAAAAAAACAAAAACCAAAGTGTTGTTTGCCGAAATTAACTACAAAATTTACATTTAAGCTAATGCATGTAACATAATGCCCGATGACATGCACAAAAGAAATTTACGATTATTTCGTTTTAGGTTCAAAGACCAAGATCATGATCGGCAAATTCGCCCATGATTAAGATTTTACATTATTTTGTGATGAATGGTAGCTATCCTCAAATGTTATGTATGAAGTATGAACTCGATCTTTATCTCAATTTTGGGCACATACACTTCATATTATCACACAAACTACAAATAAGAGATTTGAAACGAGATTTTAGAATAGAACATTGAGTTAAAGTATTCTGTTCCCTACAAATGAATTTGATGTTAGCCAATAAGAACTATGCACTTGTGTCCACCGTGGATTTTTTTTATATCTAAATTATACATAATTCATTTAAAAGTTGTGGATTTTTTTTTATCTAAAATTATACATAATTCATTTAAAAGTTTAATGAATGTGTATAACATTTTCCCTGTTAAACATTATGACTTTATATGTTATTTTTTCTTTGGTAAAATGTGTGTGCGTGTTATATTACAAAGTAACTCACATCTACTCATATTTATATATAAGAATATTAATATAAATCTCTACTTATAGATCTGTATTAATAAAATTATATAAAAAGATGAGAAAAAATGAACTGCTACAATACTTAGCATTGCAATTTTTTATTTTTTTAATATTTTTTTTGACATTTAGTGTTAGTCATTTTTTAGTTTTCAGAATTTATAGATATTATTGATCTCCATGATGGATATAGTTATTTTTTTATTATCTACTGTGTTGCAACTTTATTTTCTTTTACATTATTAAGAATCCGATAAGCAGAATGTTGAAAAGAAATGATGAAATAAGACTGTTTGATCCACGTTCAACAAGGAAGATGTTTGATATGACAAAGTAAAGAGTAACTATTCAATCTCCATGTTCACCATGTAACTATAAACAATTAAATTTCAAAACGTAACGAATGATATAATACGAGTATGATGTGGTAAAACTTTTGAGTTTAATTTTCACTAGTGGAATTTAGTATTTTTTTTATTTTTTAATTAATTTCTGTTGTGTTAGGTACAAAATAGTGATCGATATTAACTCATTACTTTTTGAAAAGAAATAACATACTTATAGTTTGAAATTATTTTTTTTATTTTTCATCCCAAAAATATAGAAGAAGGCCGGAGTCTACGCGGTTTCGCGGTGACCCCCTTAATTTAACCGTACACATGCGGATCTCTCTCTCTCTCTCTCTCTCTCTCTCTCTCTCTCTCTGGTCACCTCCATTTCTGTCGCTATAAATAAATTATAAGGTCACTCATCTCTTCTTCTTCCTCTTCATTCTTCCTCTTCCTTCTTCCCCTCCCGCCATTACTTCCACATCCCCTTCCCTTTCCTATTTCCCAAAAGAATGGGCTCCGAGATCCCCATCTCCAACGGCCGCGCCGCCGCCGGCGGCGATGCCATTGATTCCGGCAGCGAAGAGCCGTTCAAGATCTTCATCGGCTACGACCCCCGGGAGGACGCGGCCTACCGAGTGTGCCGGCGCTCCCTCCTCCAGCGGTCCTCCGTGCCCCTCGACATCTCCCCCATCCGCCAGCCCGACCTCCGCGCCGCCGGCCTCTACTGGCGCGAACGCGGCCCCACGGAGTCGACCGAGTTCTCCTTCACCCGCTTCCTCACCCCTTATCTCTCCGGCTACCGCGGCTGGGCGCTCTTCGTCGACTGCGACTTCCTCTACCTCGCCGACATCGCCGAGCTGATCCGCCTCCTCGACGATCGCTTCGCCGTCATGTGCGTCCACCACGACTACGCCCCCAAGGAGACCACCAAGATGGACGGCGCCGTTCAGACCCTCTACCCCCGTAAGAACTGGTCATCCATGGTCCTCTACAACTGCGCCCACCCCAAGAACCGGATTCTCACGCCGGAGCTTGTCAGCACCCAGACCGGCGCCTTCCTTCACCGCTTCACGTGGCTCGACGACGCCGAGATCGGGGAGGTGCCCTTCGTCTGGAACTTCCTCGTCGGCCACAACCATGTCGACGAGAGCGACCGCGCCGGCACGTTCCCGAGGGCGATCCACTACACACTCGGCGGCCCCTGGTTCGAGCGGTACAAGGACTGCGAGTTCGCGGATCTGTGGTTGAAGGAGCTCGAGGAGGTCGAGAAAGAGGAACAAGCGACGGGTGAAGGAGTGAAGAAAGCCGTGGCCATCGCGAATGCTTAGCACAATGATAAGATATTGGATCTGACGAGGGCGTCGTGCTCCAGCAACATCCAATGTATTGGATCTGGTAGACATGAGATAGTAAGAATTCGTTATCCGTCTTATTAGCATATTAATTCTTTTTTTTTCTTTGCTTCCTAGCAAATGGATATTTACTGTTTTATAGTAGAGTATGGGATTGCAGTAAGAAGCGCTAATGTTTATAGCGTAATCCATTGGGTTCGGGCCTCGGATTTGTGTTTGCTTCATTAAGTTTTAATAAATGTATCGTTTCAAGATGTGGATTGGCTTATTGTCGATTTATTTCCATTCAAATCTTTTTCTTTGTGGTTTTAACTTTCAAGTGTTGTTTTCATTAAGTGAATTCTTACTTATTCTGATTTCTCAATGCTCATTGGCATCACTGACCACACCTCATACAATTGGAGTAGGAGACGATGCTTCCTGTGAAGCAATAATGCTGCAGTTATTCTTCTCCTTATTTACTGGAAATAGATACAAAAAGAGTAACAATGCCAGATATAAGCTTGAGATCCAAATGGCATTTCCTTTGGCACTCTTCTGGGAGTTTTTCAGGCAAAGCACATTGAGAATAAAGATAACAGCTTTGTATTACAAGTTGATATCATTTGCATTGTGGACTGAGCAGGTAAAGCACATTTTCTTCAGGCAAGCAACTCCTTTGACTGGACATTCAGTTCATCTTTCTTCTGTGATCAAACAATTGATCATTGAAACAAAACTTGAGGTCCAAATGCAGCTGTTATCTGTCTTTTTTTTTCTTTTCTTTTTCCTCAAAACATGAGGAACTAAGATAGGGCAAACCTTCAGGTCATATTCTTGTCAGTGCACACCTTTGAAGACCTTGAAAGACAGTATTTTGCATAAAAAATTACTTCAGTTTCATTAACACCATTGATCATACTTCAGTACTGGCTTGCAATAATTAAGAATTCTGTATCATCAATTTACTCAAAGAACTTCATAATATTAACATACAATTACATTTTATTTTGTGTACAGTGTTCCTGTCCCTAGCCAAATTATTCCCTTCATTAGGCCAAAATCATAAAGAACTGAATGCTTGCTATCTTATATTTAGTAAGAACAATGACCTTGTTATGCTTCTAATTACTTGAGGTCCTGAAGCTGATGTTAGTTCTTTAAAATCATAGCACATTTCTGAGCTTTTATGTTACATCAAGGAAGGAATTTTAGCAGGTTGGTCTTCTTGATAGATAGGCCTCGTTCCTTGACCTATATTCACAGTTTTCGAATATTTTGAATTGTAAGCTGCCTCCTTATTTGTTATTTGCTTTTCTGTGTAATAACTTAATGACCTCTCTTCTTTTTCAAAAAAAAAAAAAAAAGATTCATGACCTCTCTTGTAATAGAAAAAATTACGAGCTGCATTTGCATCCTTATATGCTGCTTACGATAGGGAGCTTTAGAAAGTATACCTCTAACAGTATGAGAGTTACAATGGCCTATGGGTTCAAATGCCCATGGTAAATTATTGCCTCGTTCATGTCCTGTTTATATTATGTTTCATGGCTTACCTTTAAGATAATGTATAGAAAGCTGTTTATTTTGTGCCTGTGCAGGGTATTCAGAAGTCCTGAGCGCCAAAAAATGTAAAACTTCGTGATTCGTTGTATCATTGTATTTGTCAATAAAATATATAGCTTGATTAATTTCTTTGCGAACATGTTTGAATACCATCCACCCAGAAGAAGACAAAAAATAAAACAATCCAACAGATAGATTCATTACATGTAAATGTTCCATAGACATGGATTCATCTTTCTATTCATCGGAGTCATCCAATAACATTGGAACATAGACATGATGAATTCATCTTTCACAGTTTTTATCAAGTTACCTGCACGAAATCAAAGCAGACATTTTCTGTTTGATCTCATCAACAAATGGCGAAGGAAAAAAAAAAAAGAAACACATTCCAAATGAATTGGCGTGCTAGAGAAGCACATCCTGCTGCTCTACTGTTGCTGAATGCTGAAGATTATATTCAGAACATTCCGAGATCAAACTGAGAAATATTGATGTTCAATCTTTAATAGAAGATAATAGCAGGTTAACTATTGTACAATGTTGCATGAAACATCTGACTGTCATCAATTAAAATATTGCATAATTTGCATTCATGAAACAGCATATAAAGCTGCACTCAATCTGTGTGAACTTTCTGACCTATTCAAGTTGCCAGTCTTAAAGCCATCACGGAATGCACAACAAAGACATGAACGGGGAACGACCCTCTGTTGTCCTTCCTGATTGCCACGTGCAATTTCAATACTAGAGCACAACAGTAGGAACCAGTTGTCCATTTCTTTCCTTTTCTCAGTACATATTTTGCAGGTTTTACATTTTTTTATAAGAGTTTAATGAAAGTGTAGGTAATAACATAATGTTACCTAGATAGCACCTTTATTTCTTTTCTTTTTATAAGACGTATCAAACACATCCTTGTCTTGTTTTTATATCCTATTTCAGCATCGCCAGCTGAACAATATCTTCGGATTCCTCCGTTAATCCTCAAACTTGTTTCATGAGATCCCATCAGAAACCGAAAACATGAAAAGAATGGTTGCGAAGTTAAAGCACAACAATTGCTGTGCACAAAGCAGTAAGTCTTTACCAGTGTACCCTCTCAAAAAAACTCTTTACCAGTGTACACGACAAAAAGGATATTGACAGAACAGACGTATGCGAGTACCATGATGCATCTTTTAACATAAGCTGTATACACAGTGTAACGGATGGATGGACCAATACCTTCTACTTTACAGCAAAAGAGGACAGTGTGTTTATATTTTGTGCTTAGTTTCTTGTCAAGATGCTCTTATCCCCTTCATCCTTCTATGAGTTGGTTCCATAGGCAAGATGAATGCTGCCCAAAGACACCAAGAGATATTTAAACACAGCCTAAATAGAGGATGATTTCAGAATTTCCATTCAGATCCAGACATCGGCATTCTTCATGTTAGTTCGTATCAAAAGACATTCAATTAGAGCCATATGGGTGATGACTTGAAGGAAAACACCATATTATTTTCTCCGTAAAACAACACACCATATTTAGATGTAAGCAATCCTCTGAATGATTAATGAAACCTATGAAGAGCTCACATTAGAACACAGAAAAAATAGTGGTAGACCAAACAAGGTTAAGATCAGGCATCTTCATCCTTATGCTGTTTCATTTTTTCGAGGAATAAGACATTTTTCTACTCTTCTAAAAGTTCAGGGGCAACTGTCATCCATAAACAGAAAATGGTATACATGCAATCCATGTGATGAGAGATGGAAATTAAACTGTTGTACAAAAGGAAACAAATAAAATAAGAACCGTCTGTCGGCAACTACAAAATCTCCAAAGAATGTGAAATTAATACTATGCTACCACTGAGAAAAACTCGAGTTCAGAAGTACCAATATATAGCAACATGACCATTATTTAATGATAATGGACATGCATTAAGCATCATTCTTTAGTTATCCATGCAACTCAAAATCTGGAACAATGCTCATAGCGGCTTTATGTATTAATTCTTACTAGTTTATATGATGACCTTTCAGCACTATTCTTTAATTCTCATCCATAAAATAAATGCAGCAATTAAAACTAACAAAAAGGAAAAACTGATGAAGTAACAGTAATTTGTTGTTCATTGCTGTTTGGACTGGATATAAATTCACGAAGAAGAAGCATACTTAGAATTCGAAGCAGCGAGGAGAGCAGCTCCTATACCAGAGCCATCTTTTGTGTGCTCGATGAACACATTTTGTGAAACAGCTGGGCCAAGTAGCTCCACAACTGCTTCTTTTAGGTAGTGCCTGTATTGAGGATAATGCTCATAAAGGCCACCATCCATTGCTACCACAGTTCTTTTCCCGAAGATAAGTCCTTTTGAGTCTTGCTCCATCTTTTGAAGTATTCCCACAATACCTGCTCCAGCCAATCGACCCCCTCTTTTCACTATAATATCACAGACATCTGTGACAACCTTCCTTGCTGCTAGTGAAGAGCTGGCTACCTGAATTCCATGTAATTGTCAAAAAAAAAATTTCACAATGAGGAATATGTTAATCATTCAGTCAAAGATTAGGACTTACATCAACAGTCTGGCTCAGAATTGACCCAACTGCTTGCAAATCCAGAGAGTTGTCTTGTTGCATGGCACAGAGATCAGGAGTCCTGACATTGAGAAAAGAAGAAACTATGTATCACTAACTTTTCATTTAAAGCCTCAATAATTAGTACTTTTATAGCCCCATAATTTAATGAGATAACCAGTACAAAACTATAGTATAAATAACTGAACTGTTGGTCTTTGATTAATCTGTATCGATTGAACAAATAGTTCAGAGACATAAATGCAGTTGGACCATTAATCACTCATTACAGTGAATCAAAATTCTTCATATTGCTTGCAGCAGAATGATACGTTTGATACATGTGAACGTATTTTCCACCTTGGTATAGGAGTTAAGTGGGGAAGGAATTGCAGTTGGACATTTATAACATTAAGAGAATGAGTCATAGATTTATTGAAGTATGCAATGTTACCTAAGCATATTGTTTGAGGCTAATGGTTGTAGCAAATTATGTTGTCACGTTCATTCATTCAATACCAAACAAGGTATGATATAGCTAGGCTAGATGGCCTTGGACCCCTGCAGCCTGATGTACCTAAGCAGCTAGGCTAACACATTGTTTTCAAGCATATTTATCGGGAGGCAAACCAAGTCGAAAATTGTATTGCAAATCTTGCAAGAGAGTTGTTTGGATGTTTTTTGGGAGGACTTCATTACCTCACGAATTTCTCCACTTTTTGTACCTTGACAACTGTGGACTATTGTAATAGAATGGGGTAAGTTATTTTTTTCTTCTTTTTCTAAGAAATCTTTAACAATATTTTCCAGAGAAACTTTCATGAAAAGTTATATTGTAACTCTCACTCATTTACTCTTATGTTGTTCATTGCTAAAGTGGAAGCATTGAGGACCAACTTTTAGCATAGTATTTCAGCCTTCTCCACTATTATCAGGGCAGTTATATATAAATGGATGAACATGATTAGCGCATTACAAGTATTATTCACTTGTTGCTATATTTTACATCATTATATGATCATCGAAAAAGTTACTACAATTTCGATTGACCTCATAATACTTGGTATGTAGTCTTGTAAAAAAATTTATGTTGAGAGATTGAAATCACATCAAGTTCAAGTGTGCCCAGTTGAGCAAAAAAATGTGTGAGCATTGAATTGCAACTTGCCAAAGGTTGCGCTTAGGCTCCTCTAAACAAAGGTAGCATAAGCTTGCATTATGGCCACAACTATGCTTGGTGCACAAAATCCAAAAGGGCAAATTAGTGTGCTTAAACTGCTCAATGCTAGATAATTTACTAGTTTGAAAACTCTAGGAAGCTTGGAGTGTGAGACAACACTCGAACGCTCCTATCTCCTCATGATATAAGAAGGGCAGGAGGGGTCCTGCTGATAAGGAAGTTCCATATTTTTCTTGGGAGCACCCTTCCAATAATTTAAATAAAAATGGATCCTCTTTCCTTAATGACATACAAAATTCACACAGTAAGCATAAATGACATTAAGCTCGATTACAAAGTTGTATCATGTGTCATTGCATTATGAACAGTGCTATTAGAGCTAATACATACGTCTTCACTGAATTTATTACATTGATGTTCCTTGAGAGTGATATTATACTTGTATGCATTGTCCTTTGACCCAAAAAAGAAACGAATTGCAGGCTTTGTACTGGGCTTTGATACTAATGACAATATCTATCACGATACTTCTACAAATTCAAGAGGCAATGACATTTAGAAAAAAGCAATCACATAACAAGGCAACAAACCATATGCAATGGCATGACATGACAACATCAGATTTTCAACAACTTGGTTATAAGAACTTGGCCGCTAGGAAATAGGGCTTATTGGAGAAGAACCAAAAATTTCTTGGAAAGTGACCAACGTAGCTCATAAATGAAGAAAATAATTTTCAATCATGTAGAAATAAGAATTTAGAGAAGGGAATCATTATATAAAATTTATTGACATCTTAACATATCAACCACGAGCATATTCACATCATTAGGTAAAAAAGGAACTTACCTTAACACAAAGGGAACAGAAAGCTTCTCAGAAACAGGATCACCAAACAATGAAGATGATGTGGCTATTCTGTATAAGACTCTTCTGACAATTTCACCCAAGTACATTCCAGAGATTGTTTTCTCAAATATCTGTTTCAGGGCAAAAATAATGATATAACTAACTAAAGGTGCACATGTAAAATGTTGGCAAATTTTTTTTTCTTTTTGAAGAGGAAATGTTGGCAAATTCTAAAATAAAGAATCAGAAGAAAGATTGAAGGAACATAACTGAAAATTAAAAAAAAGGAATCAAAATAAACTGCTGAAAAAATGAGTGATGTGAACATGTGAAGTTATTACTTGCTCTCCGGGGTTGATGCTTTCGTTATCCATGTCTTTGTCGAAATCAGTCAAAGGAAGGCCATTAGAGAAAGCTCCCCACTCTGTGTTTATAATCTGTTAATAACAGAAATGTAATTGTGATCAACAAATATTAATAGTATCATGGTTAAATGGCATGTAATATGTATTTTTGTGTTCTTCTATGGTCAGTGATCTCATTGGTTTTCCTTGAAATTTATTCACTAGCTAAGAAGCACAAAATGACGAAGATATTAAAAAGTTTCGATGATGAAACTCTTGGCATATTCAAGAACAACTTGTTATAGAGCAAATTATACCGTATTGCCTGATCCACCTGACAGACTCTGCAGCTTTGGGATAGCATCAACGCGTTCGATGTAGCATGCATTAGTTCCAGTACCCAGAATTACAGCAGCCATTACATCATCATCCCAGTAACGTGCACCAGCTAGTGTACCTACCGTGTCATTAACCTGCCTAAGGGGAACTCATTTTCTTAGTTGGTTTACATAAAGCATTCTTCTAAAAATTTGTATAAGAACATATAGGTAATGAAACATACCAAGGCTGATACTACCATATCTAATCCTTGTTTTTTCATTGCTTCATTTAAACATGCGACAACATCTCTTCCTGCCTGAAATATGTAGTTCTTAATTAGTTAGTTATGCATCATGCACAGAAAACCATACCTATGTGTGACTGAGCTGCAGTTTAAATAAAACTATAGACTGCTCTTTGACACGAGTGTTTCTTAGATACCTGATGTTGAATAATTGGTATCCATTATTCTTCATTTTCTGGTTCTTTCTTTAAATTGAGAAGTTTGCGTACTGTGATTCTCTATTTAATAAACACAAATAGTGCCAAGTTCAGGATCCTAAAGAGATAACACTAACAAAGTTATGAATCATCTACAAGCTACATCAATTATTTATTATTCCATGTATATGTTAATTCATCATCTTTTGTGTTTAGTTACACACTTCAACTTTTCAGAATGACTGCATCCTTAAATGTAAACATGATATCTCTCAACCTAAACTACTATCTACAATAGTTTGATACAAGAGTACAGGAATTTTCCAAGCATGAATCATGAAAACTTCATGCGCTTGAGTCATTAGTTGTTGGAATCGAATGATAAAGCAAATAGCAGATTTCTTCCTGAACGAACAAGTAAAGACATATTGTAGCAGAATTACTTCCAAGGTCTCATCACAATTCTAGAGAAAGTTTGAAACAGACTTTTGGTCTTTTCAATCATTGTATCAAACCCAAATCCAATTTTGTTTAGAAAATTCACCAAATTGGCCTGTGTTTAATCTTGAAAACTTGGAGTTGCTTAGTGAAACACTCAGGGGCCATATTCTGGTCATGATGAAATGAAACAACAAGGATCAAACAAGAGAAGTATGTTTGCAATGTTAAACGGTTAGTATGTAGGAATACAGTAGACAGAGAACTTTTAATTAACACCAGTACAAGATTACAAGCTCTAGCTACATAAAATAGACCAAATTAAAATAAGCCCAGACCCAGTAAACACATGCTATATTTCCTTAACTGAACGAGATTCTTGATTTCAACACTTCAAAGCACAGAGTTCCATATGAGTTAATCCAATCCAGTCTAGTAAATCGTGTGAGTGCAATCTAAACTTTGTCACCAAGTTAAAGGAATATGGGACTGAACATCAAACATAAGTGAAAACATATCGGAATGCTGCTGTGGACAGATTACAAGGCATAACTTGGATATAATCTTGTTCACTTAAAATTGTATTATTTTGGACAAATCACCTAGTAGCATATTAATTCAACAATTAGAAAGCTATCAAGATTAATGTAAAAGGAAGTGGAAAACTAACAGTGCCAGAAACTGCAAAGCCCTTGGTCCACTTGATTAAAATGCCTGAATCAATAGAGGTCTGCTTCACAGGAAAAGAGAAAGTGAATCCAATCTCTCGCTTCTTCCCATCAGGAAGTTGAAATTTCTCACTTTCCTTAGCAACGAATTTTGCGAGTTCCGCCACAATGAAATCAAACAATTCCTGTTATAAGGTTGCACAGTTATTCAAGTATGCCTTACAATACTATTTACCAATAAAAACTATTTACCATTAAGATCTTAAACATAATGTACCAACCTCTGTGGTGCCAAACATAAGTTCTTGAGGAATTGACACCTGCTCGAATTCGGTATCCACCACAGGATTTTCCTTGCCTCCTAACTGTACTCTCAGAACTCTGAAATTTGTTCCTCCAAGATCCAGTGCATAGAATAACCCCTTCTCATTCCTGCATTAAGTGTAGAAAGACTAAACACTAGTCTAGAACGACTGGCCAATTACCCTCTATCTCTCTCTCTCTCTCCTCATCAGACGAAACAAAACTTTCCAAATTTTTCTTCATATTGGGAGAAAAACCAAAACAGAAATTTAAGGATAAAAAAGGAATTTGACGAGTTATTTCTTCTTTAAGAACCAAAAGTGATCAATCCTAGAAGCTAAAAGAGGCAGCTTTTTCTTTCTGCAAGATCTAAGAAAAAAAAAAGCAAAAGGTAAAAGAAAATGTGGAAATTTTTGTTTGATCTACAACTAAAAAAACTGTTCTTTTTGTCAAATGACAGTCGAACAGTATTCCATTTAATTCGAAAGTTTAGCTTTTAAGAGTTCACATAGAATCCGCCTTTGATCCGAAGGGCAGCACAACAAAGCAGTAAGAGATCAAAGATCGCATACCCAGTGGGGAGCGAGTCAACGTAGCTGAGGATCATCTTGAGATCACTGCCGCCGTCGACGGCGAGGCCGGCGCGCATGTCCGCGGCCATGGCGTCCGCCACATGCCGAAGCACCGGGAGCGGCGTGGCGCACTTCCGCTTGAGGTCGTCCAGGATCGGGGCAACCGCCTCGATGCCGCCTGTGGACAAACGGCACCTCGCCGTCATCGCCGATGTCGGCCTCCGATGCCGCCATCTCGTCGTCGACGACGCGGCAGCGAAGAAGCATGCGCCGGCGGCGGTGGCTGTTGTGGCGGCCATTTCCGATCAAGGGAGTTGCGGTAGAGATCGATGTTGACGTGCTTGTTAGTAGCAGTAGGCGTTTGGTAGTTGCTCAGATTTTGGTGGTAAAAAACAGTTGGAGGAGAAAAATATTGAAGTAAATAAAAAATTAATAAAATGCATCTTATAATTCACTAACAATACTTGATTCAATTGATAAAAGTTTTAAATTCATCGTGCTAAAACTAAGCGCAAGTGATATAAATTTACATAAAACGTCATTTATTAAAAAATTTGATTCAACTATTCATCAATATATTTTTATTAAAATATATAGTCATGTAGCATGAGATTTGTAGGTGTAAATGATTTATAGAAAACAGGATATACTTTCTTCCAAACCATGTTTGAGGTATTTAACTGAAATTTGTTGTTGTTAGATTCGTACTTACGATTGTAATGACCAAAAGGATATTTGGAAAGATTCGATAAGATCTTGAACTGAAGTGGGGGCCAGAGATGGATAGATCCAGAGGATGATGGCGGACGTAACGAGGGGGAGAACAGCGATGGCTGGCCATTGGGCGGTAGTTGTTGGATTTCTACTCTGCCTTTCACTAATATATTGTGACGATATTTATTACAATTTATCAACGACTCAAATAATATAAAATTGAAAATCCGATATTTAATTGCTTCAAATTTAAATAGCAATATTCTTTTATATCCGCTCCCTCTGATTATCTTGACTAATTCGATGTAAAAAAATATATTTTTCAAGCCAAATTGACAATTTAAAAAATCAAATATAAAAGTTATCAGTTCATAGATGTTGAAACACATTATATCAATCAAACTTAATTAATGTAAATACTAATGTATACAGGTCTTTAATGCAGGCGCATTTTAGTTGTTACGCCTGCGTGTACACTAAAATAATGTAAAAGAATTAATATAATTTTTATTTTGATATTCAATTTTTTTTCAACTGAATACTGAAACTATTATTTGCTCCCAATTCCTATCATCCCAAGATATTCTTGAATATATATATATATATATATATATATATATATATTGTTGAAATGCCATTCTCCGAAAATCAGAACAGGCTTCGAGGTTAGACTTGTTCTCCGGATGAGTATTTTCAAATTCGAACGCAAAACATGTAAAAGACAATGGTACTAGTCCGCAATAAATCATTGTATCACAAAGAAAGGCAGAATTTCCAAAAAATTGAATGCAAAGCATGTAAGAGATAACGCACTAATCTGCATTGATAAAAAGAACAAAAGCATGGGGAACCAGGTCAATCTACTATGATGACCCTGTAGTTTTGCGTTTTTCTCCTAAGGACCTGACACAGAAAAATCACTGGATGCTTGTCAGTCCTTCCTAAGTTCCATAAAGTCCCGTCCGATACCTGCCGCATTTATCACCACAATTTCGACCTTATCACCCTGCAGAATCCCAAAAAATATTAGGATTATTGCACAAAATTGCATTACCAGAATACTCGATAGATTAGCCATGAAGCGAGGGACATACAGTATATATGTCTCTTTCAGTAGCCGATGCAAAAACGTCTTTCACCAAATCAACTGCCTCTGCTTCCGATAGAGGGGTCACAGCATCCTATTCATGTTCCGCTTTCAGTTTAAGCAAAGGAAGATACCCGGATCTTAACTGTCAACGAGTGAGGCTACAGAAAATTTTCTCACCTTGGCAGGTAATAGCAGAGGACTAGGAGACTTGAGCTGGTTGTCCAAAACTGGCATGATTAATCCTGAACCTGAACCTTGGGTACTATACCCAACTCTCTCGTATGACCCAACAGCATCGTATGTGAAGACACACCCTTTTCCTGAGAACTCAGAGCATTCCAACATTAGCATTTCAGAAACTAAAATTATATCTCGGAGTAATGCCAACTTTAGAAATCATACCATCACTGTCAAGACCACCTAAGATATTGAAAGTGTAATATGGAAAGAAACGCTTGTAGTAAAGTGTATTGGACAAGAGTCGAGCCATGGCAGGGCAGCTCATCTGTTTGTTGTGCTGATGTTGATAGATCTGCACATATTGATATGATCAACAAATCATCAGAATATTGTACTTTAAATAATATTTCAAATACTCCTACGCAGAATTATCAAACAATACTTCATAATTTGTCACAGTCATCATATATCTTATGTAGTTCGAGAAAGACTACGCATCAAGGTAACCTGATAGTCAAATCCAGAGATAAGAAACAAGGCCTTTTATTTTTGAGGGAATACAGAACCAAACTTATTAATTATATAAGGAAAAAAAAGATAAATCAACTATAACTGATCAGAAAGAACAATAGAAATGGTCTCCTAGAACCTAACTGGTTAAAATTTTTGATAATCCATTTCATTCATCCACATCGAAGCAAGTGATGTTCATGTGTTTAAATAAATTGATAAACCAAAATGTCCTTTTTCTCTTCTTCTTTCCACATCTGAATTATTGTCAATTTCCTCTTTCTTCATCATTCTTGTCTCCTTAATTTATTTTTAGAGATTCTGATCTCCTTATTAGATCCCCAGAAATCATATACTAGTCAAGAAAATAAAGAAGTGAACCCTCAATCCTTTTATACCATAAAAAAGATGAATGCGTATTATATCATTAAAGGAGGAATATATATATACGTATACATATATCACCTGTGGTGTGATATCAAAAGAAAACACATGAACACCCAAACCAAGGCTCCGAAACAGGAGTTCGATTCATTTTCCCAGAACCAGAATCATAACATGACAATATTATATTGTGACAACTCAGTTACTAACATCAATAAGGTTCCTTCTTGTACCTAGCTTTTTTCTCAGTATTATTACATTTCACAGAAAGATCTACAGGAATATGGAGTAACCCGATATTGTGGGAGAATCCAGAAATAATACATTTGTTTTGAGGGAATATAACAATATATACATTGAAGAAAAACTGCATTTAGCAAACTAATTACACAAAGCTTAATATCTTATATATATTATACATATAACACCCAAACCAAGGCTCCGAAACAGGAGTTCGATTCATTTTCCCAGAACCAGAATCATAACATGACAATATTATATTGTGACAACTCAGTTACTAACATCAATAAGGTTCCTTCTTGTACCTAGCTTTTTTCTCAGTATTATTACATTTCACAGAAAGATCTACAGGAATATTGAGTAACCCGATGTTGTGGGAGAATCCAGAAATAATACATTTGTTTTGAGGGAATATAACAATATATACATTGAAGAAAAACTGCATTTAGCAAACTAATTACACAAAGCTTAATATCTTATATATATTATACATATAGCAAATAGAGAACTTGTAAGATGATTACCTTCTCTAGTCATCCTTTCCATTCTAAAAAAAAAGAGAATTTTAGTCTATCTTTCACTTTTTGCCATTACTATTTAATCTAATCTAATGTCATATCCATGATCATTTGTGTATGTCTTTCATTCCTATACACCAAAACTCGAGACTTGCAAGCTGAGCACATGCTAGTAAGAACACAATTCTTAGAAGTCATCGAACTGGATGAACTCCGAGGATATATATATTATGAAGACAAACTTGTATTTGAACTCGACAAGTTCCCGCAATATCACAAACGATACTGATTAAGCATGGTGTGGAAATATGCATTATTTTTAAAGAGTTCCCACTATATGGAGAAGAATGTCCTCAAAGTAACCAACTCCACCAAACTATTAACATTCCTACTTGAAGCAAGAAATTCTCTCCATGGAGCTATAAACATTGAATAAATGTGGTTCTCCTATTTGGAGATAAAAGCTATATATCATCTCATTTTTTTAGAGGTATATATCATCTCATATGGGGCAAGGATTATTTACCTAAAGGGACTAGAAAAGAGAAAAAAAAATGTTATATGCTCTGCAATAAGGAAGTTGTTGAGAACCATGCAATGCTATCTAGCAAAGAATTAATCTTGGATTAGAAAAGGTCACTAAATCTCGAACCTCCTACTTGAAACAAGGATCTATCTTTTCTTTTTATGGAAATAAAATGATGAGTAGCAGGTAGACTCCAATAAATGAAAAAAAAGGTCTTCTATGCTCCAACTTGGAGAGAGAGATATCAAGTATTTGTAGTGATCCTATTTGAAGTGAGTACATTCGTATCCTCCCACTTTGGGAGAGTATTGTTTACCTAAAGGGACAAGAAAGAGAAAGACATGGGGAATGCCTTTTCATCCTTAGCTGTGTTTTTTCCGTGTAACTTAGCTGCATCCATAGGCAGAGGGAGGGGGTGCACTAGCACCCCTTGAAAGTTATAATTTTTTTTTAATTAGTAGTGTCGACCACATTAAAAACTAGATATTTGGTGAGCAATACTAATTTTAAAGTTCAAATCTTCCAACTAAATAATTGTTTAAGTGTCCAATCGGTGCAAGAGTTTTTTCTGTGATGAATATTGCGAAGACTAAATTACATATATGAAAAAGATATTTTTTATACTACCAATAACGATATCATTCTCGATAGATTTCAAAAAATGAAATCTTGTTGAAATTAATTATTGAAATAAATGTTTGTCTGTCATCCACACATTTGAAATATTCTTTATATTATTTATCATACTATTCTGAATTTTTTTATTATGATATTAGTTTAAAATGTGCACCTCCTGAATAACTTGTCTAGCTCCGCCCCTGGCTGCATCTAATTACAAGCAACCAAATTGCAGTCTGTTGACATTTAACTTGCAGCCTAAGAAAAGGCTTTTATAGTAGCTACTTGTAGACCAAAAAAAGACTTTCATAGTAATTTCTATTTCCCCCTTTTTGTATTTCTCCCTTCGGTCTCCTCTATATAAGAAACCCGTTATGAATAAGGAATCAAATTCCTAATTTTCACACAGCCAAAAGGAATTTTTAGCCTACATTCCTCTTTGTGCCATCATTTATTTTATCCCTCCTACTTGGAGCAAAAGATATTGAAGTTTCCTGGTTCTCCTGCCTACTTGAGTATAGGATTACCTATCCAAAGGGCAAAACAGTGGAGAAATATGGGGAATATAAATGTTTTATTGAACCTTGAAGGTATATAGGTATGAATGCAAATGAATGAAGACGTAAAACCCTTTATATAGGCCTTAACCTTATTTCACAAAGTTATAGTGTACTGAAAGAAAACTAGAAAAATTAAATCTATGACATACATCAAAACTTTTTTCACTATTACCTATCTATTGATTTAATATATACCATCTAACCACTTAGGATTAGATCTGGAACAGCTATTATTTATCTTCTTTCTTCTTGCAGATACTTTTAGATCACCAGTACATGGGACAACAACGTTCTCCAATTGAGTATACCAACCATGTGTTAAAACCTCATTTGACACAGTTATTTTTTAGAGGGTTTTAACACAGTTTTTTTAGAGGGTCATTTGACATAGATGTAATGAATAACAGTATGAATCATGCAGATTTTGAACGTACAATGCACCACATACATGGTTAGAAAAGTGGGTCAAAGTTCTTCACATAATATATCCTTGAATTGCATATGCATTGAAGTCCATGCTCTATAATAGTCCAGAATTTAAAAGCATAAATAATTTGGATTTGGGCTAAAGCACATGAAGTGAAGATATCTATATCAGACAGTAAAAAATGCACTTGATGCTCTAATACTTTCAGTATATGATGGAACATGAGAAACTTTTTGCTTGGAAAAGGATGACCAGGTAGCTTGGCTAGTCATCCTTGTAGATATATAAAACAAAGATGTAGAATATACAAGTGTGGCAAAGCTAAAGAAGTAGACAACAAGGAGACACAAAAGTCCTTATAACCCGAGCATGATGTTGGTTAGTCATCATTATTCTCATTGTAACCCAAGCACAGAATAAATTAAGCTTGCAAAAGGGAAGAACCAAAAGAGGATCCATTCTAAGGCAGACATGTGGAGCTTCAAAAAATTCGTAATGATGGAAGATTGTTATTGCGTCAACCCTAAGAAATCAAAGTAAAAAGAACAATCTAACAGACAACAATATGAGACCAAACCTTCAAACAACAAAATGGTAAACTGAGCACTATAATTATGTTGTTAAAGATGAATAACAAGTTATGCCCACAAACTCATGTATCCCCCATAACCCTCCCACCAAATTTCGGTATACAAAACAAACGCTACAAAAACAGTGTTATTACAATTTGCACACAAGCAAACACTAGAAAAGCAACTCTACACAAACTTACCAAGTGCTTAGCCGCCAAGTTCTTCTGCAGAGCTTTCATATCTCCCTGAAACCCCGAGGACGCCATGACGCATTTATCCGCCCTGCAACCACAGAACCCAGAACAGCATCACATCAAGACATGAACTTGACACTTCGTTCGGGAGAACAAAAGGCAGAAACTTTAATCAATGAAGAAAAATACACGAAAACAAAGAACAAATTGCATACAGCTTGCAGATCTTGGAGTAGTCGCGGGTGTAGATGCTGTAACCAACAGAGAGCCTGGTGTCGGCGGCTATCACGCAGTAGTCCGTCCCGGCGATCGCGACGCACGTCCTGATCGAGAACAAGATGCGCAAAAAATGCAGGAATGTTCAGAAACCAGTTCGAAACCATGATCGAGAAAAGAAGGTATAAGGAAACCCTAGAAAACTTGAGAAAAAGGAGCGAGAGGAAGAGACGAACCCTCCATTGTTCTCGTAAACCCAATTTCTACTCAGAGCCATGACGAAGGTTTGAGGAGGAGAAAGAGGAGGGAGGAGATGGAGACGAGTTGGAGAAGTGGAATGG
Organism: Pontederia paniculata; assembly: GCA_001647135.1. NCBI lineage: Eukaryota > Viridiplantae > Streptophyta > Magnoliopsida > Commelinales > Pontederiaceae > Pontederia > Pontederia paniculata. Next base: position 16,349 of record LTAE01000937.1, on the reverse strand, counting down.
AAAGAAGGGAAAGAATGGAGCTTTCGAGTGATCGGAGGATAAACGGGTCGGATCGACTTCGAGCAAGGGTGTCCATCCATCGGGTTAAACCCGATCCGATCTGATTTTGATTTTGTTCGAATTGAGTTAATAATAAATTAATCATTTAATTCTACTCGATTTGAGTCGGATTGAAATAGGTCGAATAATTAATTTATCTGATTAATTTTTTATATATTATTTATAATATTTAACATTAATTGTATGTTTAAAAAAGAAAAAAATAATTTTTCAAAGTTTTATAATATTTTTAAAAGATATAAAGTACACATTTTTTATATATTTTAATTTTAAAGTAATATAAAATTCTATTAAGAATAAATTGGTTCAAATTTAATAAAAATATATATTAAAATTTGGGTCATCGGGTTGGGGTGAATTTATCGGGTTCGAAAAATTGAAACACATACTCAATCCATTAATAATCGGACTATGATTGAGTTGGCTCGGATTCGATCCGATCAACGATTTAATTGAGATTGGATCGATTCAGATCGTCAAGTTCATCGGGTCGATCAGACCGATGAACACTCTTACTTCGGAGTTCGGAGTTAATTCGAGAATGTTGCATCAGTCTACTCCATTGAAACTAAAGAAAATTACTTTTCAGTTAATAATATTTTTATTTTTTATTTTATTTTGTTATTCTTTAATTATTTATTTATTCACTTGTGTATCAATTGATTGTTACACTATTAATAGAGTTCAACATATATATTATTTTTAAAAAAATGCATGCAGCAATCCATTCATGTTTTATTTAATATTATGTTTAACAAAAATTGAGATTATTTTAATATTTTTCTTATCACTTACACTACTAGCTAGTACTTATACCATAATTAAAGAATAGTAATTAAATTATTTTAACTTTGATTCAAATTACCAGTTACTTTCCCTTTAAAAGCGAAATGAATTCAAAATCTGCTCATCTTCCATGTTTTTTTTGGATTAAAAAGCCTTGTAGAAACATGGATTTCTTAATTTCACTTATATAAAACAACTTATTTATAAAATGTGATAATCACCTTAATACTATTTATTTTTAATATGACACATGAAATAAAATAAAATACTTATTGCCACAAGCTTTCAAAATTATTTTTTTTGTCATTTTTATGTCTAACATTTGGTAACGGATCAAGTACCAGGTAGATTTTTTTTTTTAAAAAGGACATTAATTAACTAATAAAAGAGAGGCTAGAATAGTCTGAGTACAAAAAATCAGAGAAACCCGGAGGGGGGCCCTCCTGCCAAAATAAGTCGGCGCTACTAGTGCGCCCGACGTTAGCGAGGTGATCAACTACCCTATTTGCTTCTCGGAAGCAATGTGTACATGAAAAAGTTACAAAGGATGATGTGATATGCAGAATGTCTCCAATAATGTTCTGTAATCTCCATGGAGGTTGACATTTGCGATTGATAAGTTGAACTGTGACGACCCGGACCGACATAGTCGACCGTTAGCCGTCACGAGGGATAAAATAGACATAACACTATATCATGTTCAAATAATTGAACGTTGCGGAAACATGATAAGGAGAAATATTCTAACTCTTGAATTTGCCAAAAATTTCGGCAGCATCTCGACGTAAAATGGATAAGTGGCAAAATGCCCATGTATACAACAGTTTATATAACTGGATATAAACATAAAAGGGAATATCTATCCATCAAATGAAATGTCTGTGATCACAGGAGCACGATGGCTCAGCAACAGTATACGAATACGAGGAACACTGGTCCTCGGGAATCCACAAGAGGGATATAATCAAAATCTCAATCCGAATGGCCAAAACGGATGAATAATAAGAGATAAATGGAAAGTTAGGAACTATACAAGTTTCCTACTCATATATAAATGCTATAAGCAAAGATAACTGGACTACTCTAGTCCGTCGTCCTCACACATGTATAAACCCCAACCCATGCACATCACAAGCATATCTAGCAGTCGTCACCTGCAAAATGGGGAGAGAGGGGTGAGCATAAAGATGGCTCAGTGAGTGGAGGGAACACAATATCGAAAACCAAGAAAACCGAAGCCCACAATGCAATACGATAAAACGGCGACAAATCAATGCAATGAATGCCATGTAAAACATTTGTCCTTCTTAGCTACAAAAGAAAGTAAGCTAAAGGAGGAAGGAACCCTCACTAAGGTTGTACGGCCAATACGAAAACCTAAGTGAGTTATTGTGCGGACTGAGGCTTGCCAATCATAGGCGGTCTTAATAGTTTACCTTCATCGACGTCGTCCACCTGGGGAAGCAGTAGTATGCCAAGGATTTAATCGTTGCCGCTATGAACAGGACTTAATAGTTGCCGCACCTACTCGGAGTTGATCATTCTCCGATGCTATGCAAAATCTCGCCACGAGGCGGTTTTTATCATGACATGTCATATATGTATGAATGCACATGCAATTCATAGAAGGAGCATCTCATAAAGGATACTAATCTAGGGAGAATCATCAAATCCCGCAAAAATTCGAGAATCCGAGAAAACATCATAAGAACCATCGATAAGTCCATAAAGGAACAAGTGCCACATTTCATGAATCTAAGCATGATATAATTTATTTAAAAGCATGGCACACACTCATTCATTTCATATGATGCAGAACATACACATGGATGCGATAATCCATCCCGAAAAGACGTCTTACCTCGGCGTAAGACTATAGACTGCTACTAGAGCATACTTACTGTTATTGTGATAATTCCACTCACCTCGATGTCGCGTGGCCTCCTAAAGTCCAACGCGTCCGAGTCCAAATCAATCACGACAAGATCCTAACCATAAGTTTCATAAACACTTTATTAAACTCATTTCTAATTCTACGACTTGAAATGATACTCTTGTCGATTTTAATTCTAATTAAGAGATACTTCCCTATTTACTAGTTCTTTTCATTTAATAACTCGAATTGACCATAATTATCTATTATTATGATTAATCAGTGATTATATGACTAAGTATCCTATTCTACTTACTTTTTATCAATTTAACATTAACCTATACTAATCCTACCAACTCATCATAAAGATCATTTTAAAATCTAATTCTTTTCATGCTTATCATAATAACTACATGAATATGTTATAAAACTTCCTAACTACATATCACATTTACTTCAAATACACATTCTAAGCACTAAACTTTATATTAGGACTTCTAACCATGACTTAACACTTTATCTCAAAAGCTTCTAATTATAACTCACCGCGTACAGTGTGGAGTGACACTATGCATCCGCGGATCCCGTGAGCTCTAACTCTCAAGAAGTGCGACTCTGCGCTACATATCAAATAATTTGAGAGTTACACATACATGTGTTTATTTATAAAAATCAGCACAAGCTCACATATGACTCATAAGTCAACTCACCGCGTGTGAATCACGATGAAGTCACAAACACCTCGGGTTCGACACGAGAACCCCGAATAACAAGTGAAGTCCCTACACAACAATTCAGCCATGTTACCTTTCTTGTCCACATCAAAATCAGCAAGCAATTACCCTAGAAATCAGCTAGTACCTAATCCCTAACATTATCATAAAATATTTCTAATAACCCTCGAATTTACCTAGGACAACTCGCGAGTTGTTGGAATTCAATGTGTCGCGAGCCTCGTCTCAAATCTGAAAAATCAGCACATGTACACACTGAAATCGGCATGCATTTAAATCTTAATTAACTGCTATAACAGTTTTGTACATTCTCTAACTCACCTCAAACAGCTCTAGAACACCTCAGAATCCGAAGACTCTGCAGATCCGACAACGTGTGAAAACGGGCAGCAAAAGGGAAACCGAGGATAAGGGTATGCTGTCCTCTCGTGTCGCCTCTCTTCCGAATCCAAAAGCTGCAACCAAATCAATCTATACACATATACTTAACTTAACTTCAGATCCAGCTGAAATAAGATTGTTTGCATCAGATTTAATGCTTCAACAGCTCACCGAAGGGAGAAGAACAGAAACTTGAAAAGGTTACCGGAAGTCCGTCGACACTAATCTGAAAACCAAATCACAGCAGCATTATTCTACGAGTTTCCTGAGTGAAACTGAATCTAAACTCATCACAACAGCACCTAATACCTGCACTACTCACCCGAGAAGGAAGTGAACTCAATAGCTTGTTCGGCGCTCTTTCGACAATCAATCGGAAAGCAACCAAAAGGCGGCAGCTACTATTTCATCGCCAAAAATAGAAAATCAGCTAATAATATGGCCAAAAACTTAATGCTAGAATCGTAACCGAACTCACCAATGAAACCGAGAAGGAGAATAAATCAAGTTGTTGCCCTCGGCCACGAACGGGAATCAATGGAGCTGCCATAAACTAAAGGAATCAGAAAACGCAGAATCCAAATCAGATTCATGGTTCGGGTGTTGAGGTACTCACCACGAGGAGAAGATAATCAAGAATAACGTCGTCGACTCACGAATAACAACCGGCAAATACCCAATCCGTGAAACTGTGACATCGTCGGAAACAAAACCAAAAATCAGTACCAAACTCCTCAGAAGACACATCACAAGCTGATTCATATGAAGTTTGCACACACCGAAAGAGTTCAACTGTGAAACGCACCTGAAATCACCGAACTCCTCTCCCTCCACCGGTTTCTCCTCTCCGATTTCGAACTGCTCGCACGCGGAAAACCAAATCCGACTAACCCATCTTCTTCGCGTCGTCGAGGAGAGTCTAAACGTACCTTCCGATTGCGCAACCGTCGCCGGAGTCGTCGGTGATGGAGCTGCCCTGGCTGCTGCGTAAGAGAGAATGAGAGGGAGAGGTGAGAGGGATGGCACTGTAGCAGCCAGCAGTTTGGGAAGAAGAGGTATATTTATATACCTAGGTGGACACGTGTCGCAATCCGAGCAGTCAATCAAAACTGTTTTTTTTTTTTTTAACTTTTCTGTCCTGCGAAATGACAAAACAGCCCCTGTTAATATATAAAATTTTCACTTAAGCCACTCTGGGCTTCTGGGTTTGGAATGGGCTTTTACAACTTCAGTAGCTGTAGCATCAACGAGCTCCCTGTCCAGAGGGTCTTCACTCTTTGCAGGGAACGACTCGCACGTCTTGGTCTCCCCGGACACTTCTTACACTTGTGGATTTTACTTGGTAGGACCAAATGCCTTTACGTTTTCCATCTGGGTCTCCGGCACCGTGAACAGGACGGTCGTGTGGACTGCGAACCGTGACCAGCCCGTAAACGGCCACGGCGCGAGAATCACCATGCGTAAGAGCGGAATCTTGGTGCTCATGGATGTCGACGACACGGTGATGTGGAGCACCAACACAAGCGACACCCCAGCGGACCGAGTGGAGCTTCTTGATACGGGTAACCTCGTGGTGAAGGATCCGAAAGGTAACACTCTATGGCAAAGCTTCCGTTGCCCTACTGATACCCTCCTTGCGTCGCAGCCGATGACCAAAACCAGTAAGTTGGTATCTGCGGTTGCTCGTGGATCACTAGCGTCAGGGTTATACAACTTCTACTTCGACGATGACAACGTACTCAAGCTCATGTATTATGGGAGTGAGACTTCGAGCATATATTGGCCTAACATATATAATCCCATGCGGATGTACAATAGGGATATTTATAATGGTACGAGGTTAGCAGTCTTTGATCATATGGGTCAGTTCATTTCGAGTGATAATTTGACGTTTAGAGCTTCCGACATGGGCCTTAGAATCATTAGAAGGCTGACCTTGGATTATGATGGCAACCTCCGTTTGTACAGCCTGAACAAGACAACAGGGACGTGGTCTCTAGCATGGGAAGCGATCCCACAGCTTTGCGTGGTGCATAGATTGTGCGGTAAGAACGGGATTTGCAAGCATTCAATGTCGAAACCGGTGATCTGTTCCTGTCCACAGTACTATGACATGGTCGATCCAAGCGACTGGAGCAAGGGCTGCGAGCCAAAGTTCAACATAACTGATTGCAGCAATACTCTTTGGGACTTCCATCAGCTGCCGTACACGGACTTTTGGGGGTACGACCGCAAGATCGTTCGCACGGTATCGCTAGAAGAATGTAAGCAGAAGTGCTTGGAGGATTGTTCGTGCGTTGGCTTAATGTACAAGATCGGCTCAGGTGTATGCTTTATGAAAGGTGATCAGTCCTTCAATCTCTTTAACGGAGCAACATCTCCAAACAACGCTGGAAGCACTTACTTGAAAGTTCCTCAATCCGCTGCTCCATCCGTATTTCGTATTCATATATGCAACACTAGTAAGGAAACAGATGTGCCTGCTGCTGTATACAAGAGAAATGGAGGTAGCAGAGTTAAATGGAGCTACTTTTATGCGTTTGTATCAGCATTTGGTGTGATCGAAATGTTGTTCCTCATCCCTGGGTGGTGGCTTATCTCAAGAATTGGTCGTAGACCAACTTCACTAGGAGAAGGATATGACATGATACCTGGACAAATCAGGAAGTTCACATACAAAGAGCTGAAGAAAGCGACTCTAAACTTCAAGCATGAACTCGGCAGAGGTGCTTCTGGAGCAGCTTACAAGGGCGTCTTGGATGATGAGAGGACGTGGCAGTGAAGAAGTTGGAGGACATGGATCAAGGGGACGAAGAATTCCAAGCTGAATTGAACCTGATAGGGTGGATAAACCACATGAATCTGGTTCGGATGTTCGGATTCTGCGCAGATGGAAAGCACAGGCTCTTGGTGTCAGAGTACGTGGAGAAGGGCGCACTGGACAGACACCTCTTTTCCGACAATAAGGAGACCAGCAACACGCTTGCATGGAGGGAGAGGTACAAGATTGCCATAGGGATCGCGAAAGGCTTAGCATATCTTCACCATGAATGCTTGGAATGGGTCATCCACTGTGACATCAAGCCTGAAAACATATTCCTGGATTCAGATTTTGAGCCTAAGATCGCAGACTTCGGACTGGCGAAGCTGACAAAGAGAGGAGCCGATGATCGAAAATTTTCGCGCATCCGAGGAACAAGAGGATACATGGCTCCGGAGTGGACTTCAAATTTGCCAATAACCTCCAAAGTTGATGTTTACAGCTACGGAGTGGTCCTTCTTGAGTTGGTCAGAGGTTGCAGGATCTCCAAGTGGATGTCTGATGAGGAAGGAAACACATATAATATTGATCTGATAAGTTGGATTAGAACATTGAAGGCGAAGTTGAGGGCTGTCGAGGACAAATCATGGATTGGAGGTTTTATTGATCTGAAACTGGATGGGAAATTCAACATGAAGCAGGCAGAAGTTATGTTGGAGATATGTATTTCTTGTTTGGAAGTAGAAAGGAGTCAAAGGCCAACCATGGATCTCATAGTCCAGACGCTGCTTTCCTCGGATCATGAATAGTCCAGTCGCACTCTACCATGTATGATCAGCTGAGAGAACACAACAGTGATATATGCTGTGTATATGGTTTCTATTATTAGTATTTTTTTTGCTAAGGAGCGTGTATATATAATATTTTATCCAAGCTCTTATATGTAAGAAATATATGTATACTTCTTTTTCTATAGGGTTGTGTGTAAGAATTTTTCTAAGATTTTATCCAAGCTCTTATATGTAAGAAATATATGTATACTTCTTTTTCTATATGTAAGAAATATATGTATACTCTCATGGTATGCTTTCTATAGATGCATGCTTCCATAATAGATTCAGATGAATTCATGGAACAATAATTTCTAAAATTAATAGCCTTGGTGAGTAGGACAACCATTTGTCTACAATATTGATCCTTAAGATATTACACTACAAGAAAATATGCAATTAGCGAGCAAAGTGTCCTTGCAATTTGCTTGCTAAATTTATTTTCAACCAATTATCATCAAAATATTAGTCGAACAAATAAATTACTTTTTATATGTTGAAAGATTCTTATACATCTAATGTTTAATTCAAGAAAAAAAATTGTTCATCTCAAATTTATAAAATTTGATCATCGGTGATATGAATATTCGAATGTCTTTAATATGCCTCGAATTTCCTATAAGAAATAAGCAAAATATATAATTTAACTATGATTTTAAATGATTATTGATAATAAGTAATTAGTGATAGATTCTTACACTAGATATGGTTCCACTTCACGATGACATAATTCTCTACAATTCTTAAGTCATTATCATTTAATATGAACTTTTATGCTTTTCCTATCGGTTTAGCTACAAACTTAAAAATTGATAAACAATCTTTAAAAATGTCATCCCCAACGTCATCATTCCTTGGAACTTGAGTTCGTCTCGTTTGAATGTTGGCTCAAAATATAATGTGAAATTAGAAATCTACTTTAAAAAATTGCTTTGTAGATTGATCCCTCAATTTTTGTCTTATTGTTTTGCTTTTCATATATAGCATGTATCTCTCAAATGGGTACATCCATCTAAATTGAACTGGACCAACAACTTTTGTTTCATATGGAAGGTGCATAACCAAGTGTTCCATAATATCAAAAAAGGATGGTGAAATTTTTTTCTAATTTGCACAAAGTCATTATGATTGACGATTCAAGTCGCTTCATGTCATCTCTACGGATGTTAGAGGAGCATAATTCTTTAAAAAAATATGCTAAACTCAGTGATGGTGCCCCAAATGGATTTAGGCAAAAATTCTCTAAAGACAATATGAATTAATCTCTGCATAAAGACATGACATTCATGAATTTTCATATGCAGAGATTTTACCTTCGACAACATTGGTGCATATCCATCGATAAATTTCAGTTGTTTAATCCATTCAAAACAACCTTGCGTTGATCACTTAACAATACATAAGTGGATTTTAGCTTGATGCACTTTCCATTATCATGAACTAATTCTAATTCTAGACGTTTACATATAACTTTCAAATACTCCCTCGAGTTTACATTGTTTTTTGTTTTACCTTCGATATCCATCACCGTGTTGAAAATGTTATCAAAAACATTTTTCTCAACATGCACAACATTCAAATTATGTCGCAATAAATTAGATATCCAATAAGGCAACTAATGGCAGGAAATGATATACCTAAATGGCTTGACCCAACTCCAAAAAGCTTATCCTGAAATCCATTTTTTGTAAATATTATCTACTAATTTATTTCCATTTTTTTGCATTTTAAATATTCAGCATTACTATATTTGGATTTTGATTCTAAACTAATTTGAGGAGGATTTTAATCGATTTCCATGATTTATGTGATTTGAACATTTGAAATTTAAAAATCCTTTTTTTTGTTGCAGCTGAGGAACCAAGGCAACTTTCATAACTGCCCACGATTTTGCGGAGGTTACCCCCCGGATATTGCGGAGCTTACCCCTCACATGACTGAAATTTTGGAGATTCTGTGGATTTCGAATTCCTTTGACCTCCAGATTTTGGGGAATCAATAGAGGGGGTCTGAGGACGACACAAAGGAGAATATAAGGAAGAAGAAGACGATGTGCACAACTGGAGGAACGACCGACGAACTTTTATCATTTTCTGCACTAGTTTATTTTTTGGCAAGGATGTTGGCCGAACGCTGTTCTTATTTTGTAACGGTTAGCCCTAGGATGTCCGGCTAAACTCTTATCACTGGAATCCTGGGAAAACCTATGTTTCAATCTAATCTGCTCTGTTTTAAGTTTTATCTCCTATATCGCCTACTTGATCTCGTGCTATGATTTGTGATTGAAAGTTTTGTTTTTATTTTCTTGTTGTTCGTTTGGTTCTTCCAAATGCGCATTGTCCACAAGGTCCTTATAGTGTTGCCACCTTCACACAATGAGCCTAATGGTTAGTGATGAAGTTTGGGGGAACCTCAGTCCATGTTATTCCTTTTGGGTTAGGGGATAGGTAAGAGTTTGCCCCTACCTTTGGAGTTTCACCCGGAGCGAACATCAATAATCTTGAATTTGGCTTATAGATTTAGATAGAGAGGAGAACCGAGTGACCTTGACCTCAAGAGAGGCTTGATAGGTAACTTGGGGAACAATTCTCTTAGTTGGCCCCGCGAGCATACGCCACGAGAGTGGGGGCTTGTTGATCAGGTTACCGCTGCGAGAGCAGGGTGATGCTCCAACCTGAGAAAGCTCTCTAGCTGAACCTTTAGGTCCCCTTGGAAAAGAGGTCAGTGCGCGTTGAGAGGCGGTACCCCTCTGGAACTTGGGTGTCAATATTTATATTCTTTTATCAGGATTTAAGATGGTGAACTCTCCTCCTAGAGAGAGTGTGACTACGGCTAGATTACATTTGATCAAGCTTTGAGCCTTCACAGTGAGAGCGGGAAGGTGCAGGGTAGAGCAATCACCGTGAGAGTGGGGTTGCCTTGACCCGTGGTGTAAGGGCCTAGGCGGCTTTTTATATTTTCACGTCAAAGAGCAGATAGATGAGATTCAGAGGTGAACCCAAGGTTCTGGTGTCCTCTCATCATTGAAACTATCTTTCTTTTAATTTTTGATATTTCTATTTTAGAAACCCAAAAACTTATTTATGTTTCAAATTGATTACCCCTCAACTATTCTGGTTGGGCTTGGACCTCTAGTGTCAACTCCCAACTGCGAGAGCTTGTCTAAGGAAAAGTGAACATAGAGGCGTGAAAATGAAGTTTCCTTGTGGATCGATACCTGAAGTACTCGACGAATGCCGTATACTTGCGGTGATAGGAGTGTACTAGATTTATAAATATTAAAAATTGAAGTGAAGACAATCATTTATAGAAGCTTGACCCTGGTTTTACGCCCTAACCTGTAGTCATTTTCTATCTTATCCCACACTTCGCATCAAGTTTTTGGTACTTTTGCCGGAGAATACTTTTGACTTTTCGCGCCTTTAACCCTGCTATTCTGATTTCAAGTCGTATTTCCATTTTTATATTTCACACCTTGTTTATAATTTTTAGATTTCTTTGTTTTATTTTTCTTTTATTTTATTTTGACCTTTGGTCTGCTGCCTAACCCTAACATCTTCTTGAGAGGTGCATGCTAAGAGTCAACCCTGAAGAAGAAGGAATTTTTGAGTTTGACCCTGAAATCAAACAAAATTTCAGGAGAAGAAGACGAGAGAAAAGACTCCGAAAACTCC